>JBBDGP010000387.1:337500-520000 GCA_037952835.1 Lithobates septentrionalis
ATATGCCTCGATCGTTCTGGTTCAACTGTGAAAAGAAATCTGTCAATGATTCTGATCCACCATCCCATAGGAGGAGGATGTGGTTGATGTATCTAACCCAAAGGATCAATTTAGATCCACCTTGGGCATAGATGACATCCTCCTCTCATTTGGCCATGAAGAGATTAGCGAGGCTAGGGGCAAACTTAGCCCCCATTGCCACGCCTCTCTGCTGTAAATAATATTGACTGTTGAACCAGAAATAGTTATGCTGTGTAGCAAACTTCAATAATTCAATGATATTTCTACCTTGAGTTTGAGTAATAGTCGCCTCTTGGTTTAAAAAGTGGCTAACTGCTTCTATACCTCAATCTTGCGGAATGCATGTGTACAGGGAGGCAACATCAGCCGTGGCAATGATGTAATCTCCCTGTATAGTTATAGTATCTAACACCTTGATGGTATCTCTAGTGTCCTTGAGATATGACAAGGTCTTCTTCACTAGGGGTTGTAGATAAAAGTCCACATAACGTCAAATTCTTGAAGTGACAGAGTCTATGCCACACACGATAGGATGTCCAGGAGGGCACAGTGGATTTTTGTGGACCTCGGGCAAATAATAAATGATTGGAATGCGGAATGTATTAGGTATTAAAAAGTCTTTTTCTTTTCTATTAAGAATAAAATTATCAAAACCTTTATTAATAAGTTCTACTAATTGATTTTTTTAAATGGTCGCGGGATTATTAGGTAATTCCTTATATGTTTCTGTATCTCGTAAGATGTTATACATTTCCTTTTTGTAATCAACTTTGTCTAACACCACTATACCGCCACCTTTGCCGCTGGACGGATAACAAGATCTTGTCTCTCACACAGAGACTTAAGACCTGCCTTGGAAAAAGTGTGGTTATACATCTTTTTAGGAGGAAGTGTGGCAAGATCTTTAAGTACTAATTCCTTAAACACGTTAATGGCGGAGCCATTTGAGCTGGGGGATTAAACAAAGAGGAATTTGAAAGTCACGAATGAACTTGTTTCTAAGGTGGCAGCTCTTGATGGATTACGGTATGAGTTGGTAATTAGGTATCTCTGTATATTAATTTACCTAATATACTTGTAAACGTCTATAACAGTACTACATTTATCAAGTTTTAGAAGGTGCAAATTTTAAGCCCTTATCTAAAACCTTTAATTCTTCCGGGGTCAATGCTTTTTTACTAAGATTAAAAACTCCATGTACTGTTATGTTCTTTTCCTTTTTTCCTTTTGTTTCGTATCCCTCCACCACTACTTCTCTTGGTTCTAGGCCTCTCTTTCTTGTAAGATGTCCTCGTAAAAAACCTGGTTGGTCTGTGGATTGGGATTGGGCTGATTGTATCTATATGGAGATTGATCATAACCTCTCTCACCATATGTATACTGACCATCGGCATAGGGATCTTGAAGGGGAGAATAGCGATTATAAGTAGTCACGGAGGGTTGATCAAAATACTGGAAGGGGCAGTCATTATGTCTTCCAGGGGAGCCCCTCTGATGATGCTCGGTTTGACTATAAGAATTTGGTTTATTATATGGTCTAGATTTATGTCGATTGCCTCTAGGGTGACCCCTGTTACCCCTTCTGTAAGAAATATTCCCTCTACCTCTGTGTGGTCCCGTGGGGGTATGGACACTGGAGTGTCTTTCCCTATGATGGGGGGATTGGTCTCTGTGGTCAGATCCTCTCAATGTAGGCCTATAGACAGATCCTGCAACTTGGCTGGGCTAATGAGGTGTCTGCTACATTCTCTGGAGTGGTAGATTTCTGCCATGAAAAGACCAATCCCAACCTGTAGTCTCCCACATCTCTGGAATATTTTTTGTGTTTCTTATTAGGTTGGTCTCTATCCTCTTTTTCCAGGTGGCTCTGGAGACTAGAGGAGAAGCCTCCGTTGGAATGTACATCCCCAACAAGGGGACACAGATCTTGAACCTTCTTTCAATTATTCTAATGAGGCAGGGACTAAGTTTCTCAGTTTTCTAATTACACGGAAGAGAAATAGATTGTCAGTCCTTGATAGGGAGATGAAAGATCTAAAAGATAAACTTTTGTCTTCCATTGAATACAATTCACTCTTCTCTAGTCTCAAGGTTATGAGCGCTGAACTTATTCTCTCTGGAGAAGAGACGCTTGAGAGGGGATATGATTTCAATGTACAAATATCGTACTGGTGACCCCACAATAGGGATAAAACTTTTCCGTGTAAGGGAATTTAATAAGACACGTGGCAATTCACTAAAATTAGAAGAAAAGCGGTTTAACCTCGTACTACGTAGATGGTTCTATACTGTAAGGGCGGCAAGGATGTAGAATTCCCTTCCACAGGCGGTGGTCTCAGCAGGGAGCATCAATAATATCAAAAAACTATTAGCTAAGCACCTGAATGACCAGAACATACAAGGATATACAATGTAATACTGACATATAATCACACACATAGGTTGGACTGGATGGACTTGTGTCTTTTTTCAATCTCGCCTACTATATGTAATTTGGAGTAGGTTTTCAGATGTCTACCTGAACCTATAGAGGTGAGACTGTAACCTAAATTGACTGTTATTTTACAACCATAAATTAAACCAAGGTGAAAATATGATCTATGCTGCTTGTAGTTATACAGTATGTACATGGAGTCGGCCATATTTGTTCATTACATTTTAAAGTTGTGCCTTTTGCTTTGCAGTGCAATACCAAAGGTTGTGCTTCATTGCTTGGTCTGAAAAAGCGACGCTGACAGCTAATTGAAATCTACCTTTTTTTTTTTTTTTAAATAAAAATTAAAACATGACTAAAGCTGACTGACAGCACATACCATGCGCATACAGATACCTATACGACAGATCAGTCCCCCAGATAGACCAAATTCAGCACCCGAGGTGCTCTGAAGCCTGAGGTGTCTGATATGCAAAGATTGACCTCGAGTCCTTGGCCATGTTTCCTCCCGCCTTCTAAGCTTCACTAAATTCCATTGAGTTGCCAATTAAAAACAAAACAAGTTCGATATTTGTATACCAGAGCATGCTGGGATTTTGGGCACCAAAGCACTAAATAGGACAACTGGCCTGATGTCCAGGTACCTGCAGTTGGAAATACAACTTACATATGATTATGATAGGTCTTGAACCGTGTAGACCTAATTTTAGAAGACGCCTTTGGCATACTCAGGGCTTGATTTAGACCTTGGGGGTCCCAGTTCACTTTAGACTTGGGGGGCCCCTCATACACAGAGTTGGTTTACATTTCAAAATGTAGGATTAAAAGGGTTGTAAAGGTAGAAGGTTTTTTATCTTAATGCATTCTATGCATTAAAGGGGTTGTAAACTCTCGTGTTTTTTCACCTTAATGCATCCTATGCATAATATTTACTTGTTTTCAACTTTTTTTTTTTACATTTCTTCAGTTACTTCCTAGGCAAATTATGTCATATATATCCCAGGAGTCTTCAGGAGGGGAGCAGGGGTTTTCTTAGCTAAGCACACCCTCCTGCCTGAATGTCTGAGCTAAGGGCAGGTAGATTCCAGGAAGTAAATGCTAAATGAATCATCTGCCCTTACTCAAGATGGCCACAGCCAGAAATGCCAGGGGGTGTTTTTCAAAGTGATCTCTTAGCAAAATAAAGCATGGAGACATGGAAGGACTTTGCTTTAAATATTAAAAATGTATTAAACAGTGTTTTTGGATTGTGGTGCTGAGATGCAGTGAAGTTCCACTTTGAGGTAGTATATCGAGGGCATTGTTTTTTCCATTATATGGCTGACCTATAGGGGTTGATTTACTAACACCGGAGAGTGCAAAATCTGGTGCAGATCTGCAAACAAACCAATCAGCCTTCCTGAGTTTTTAAAGCTTAAAGTTATACTAGTTTATTTTTTCTAAAAATAACAAACATCTTGTACTTACCTGCTCTGTGCAGCTCTGGGGGCACCCAAGCAGGCACGCTCCCGGCCCGTGGCTCTGTATGTCCATTCACACACGGAGCCATGGTTTGGCCCCCCTCTGTCTCCTGATTGGCTCACTGGCTGTGATTGCCAGGAGAGGCAAGGCATTTGTGGACGTCGCTGGATCCAGAGGGGGATCGGGTAAGTATTGGGGGGGGGGGGGGTCTGCTACTCACTGAAGGTTTCTTTACCTTCATGCATAGAAGGTAAAGAACCTTGTGCCTTTACAACCACATTAATTGAACAAGCTGAAGTTAGCTTCTGATTGGCTACCAAGCAGAGCTGCACCAGATTTTGCACTCTCCAGTTTTAGTAAATCAACCCCATCGGCTTGCATTGAGACAAGCAGCAGTAAAGCAAAATCATTCTGCAGTAATGCAAATTGGTAAGCACTGTATTTATGTAATGAACACATTTGGAGGCCCCCATTTACATATACATATCTATGTAAATGTCACAGTCTACACAAGACCAAGTTTTTTAGAATATCAAAGTATGTCTAGCCTAAGCATTTTTATGTTGTGAATAGAATGGGGAAGGGTTGGAACCCCTGTCAGGTTTTACTGATATGATATCTGGGATTCCATTACAGGGATCTCCCGTCACATTCCACACTGCTGGAAATGGTTTTGCGAGGGAGGAAGTGAGCGTAAATCTCCAAGGGCAACAAAGACAGAAATAAAAAATATCTTTAGTTGGCAGAATAGGGGAAGGCTAGTATCCCTGGCAGATTTTTGTTGCAGTCTGTCTCCTTATTACCTTCATTTCCTGTCTGGTAAAACCATTGTCAGCCGCAACAGGAAGTGAGTCACTCAGTAACACAGATCAGTCCATAGCTTGTTTTGTTTTTTTGAGGGGATTAAACTTGGATGGGTATTAGGGAATTATGGGATGCCCAGGATTTCAGAACAAACAATGGTGAATTGTATATCCATCAATTGTAGGTTGCAGAACAATCAATTGTGAATTGTATATCCATCAATTGGGACTACTATGTACACTCCCTGTACATACACCTCAATCTTCTCTCCAGCACTCTGCTCAGCTGTCCTCTGTTCAGCTGTCCTCTGCTCAGCTGTTCTCTGCTCAGCTGTCCTCTGTTCAGCTGTCCTCTGTTCAGCTGTCCTCTGCTCAGCTGTCCTCTGCTCAGCTGTCCTCTGTTCAGCTGTCCTCTGTTCAGCTGTCCTCTGCTCAGCTGTCCTCTGCTCAGCTGTCCTCTGTTCAGCTGTCCTCTGTTCAGCTGTCCTCTGTTCAGCTGTCCTCTGCTCAGCTGTCCTCTGCTCAGCTGTCCTCTGTTCAGCTGTCCTCTGTTCAGCTGTCCTCTGCTCAGCTGTCCTCTGCTCAGCTGTCCTCTGCTCAGCTGTCCTCTGCTCAGCTGTCCTCTGTTCAGCTGTCCTCTGCTCAGCTGTCCTCTGTTCAGCTGTCCTCTGCTCAGCTGTCCTCTGCTCAGTTACCACTCCCAGATAGTGCTCTTCAGGCCCTGCCAGCCAGCCTGCAAAGACCCCTTTCCACTGCCCTTCACCACAGTCCTCTCTCCACTGGTTCTGCACCCATCTCTCAAACTGCAATCTCCCAGTTCTCTCAGGTGTGCCTCCCGACTATGCTCACTCACCAGCCCTCCTGGCTGTGACCTGTAGTCCTACTGGAGACTCTTAGCGTGTCCTCTCCTGCTGTCCTCTCTCTTGTTCTCTCATGTGCCTCTGGTTCCGGGATCTCTTCACTCCTCCCGGATGCACCCGAGCCCCAGCCCAGGGTCACCCCCCCCCCCCAGACTGGGGAACTCCCCCTGGACCCGACAGCCTCCAAAACCTCTCACTCCATCTCTTCCACCCGAAAACACCTCTCACCAGCTGGGCTGACCACAGGTATTTAAGGAGGCCTGCCCCCTGCCAATACAAGTTGGGGATTGGTCAAGGCTCCCCAGATACCTCAGGCAGCTCCACCTCTCCTCCTCTCCTTCCAGGACCTTCTAGAAGGAAGGGGGAAGTGATGGTGATGTCACCTGTCAGTCACCCAACTCTCTCCCTGAGCCACTCCCAGCCCAGAAGGAAAACAAACAGGCCTAGCCACCAGCTAGGACTGCCCAAATTTTCCTACACTGTCAAAAATCCTCACTTCTAGCACTCACTAACTAGAGGGTGCTACAGATATGTTTTTCTATTTACTAATGCTAGCAGCATAAGGATTAACACCTTCCCATCGAGCGTACGCAGATATGCGGCCTCGGCTTTCAGGGGTTATACCAAGATGATGCCCGCAGCTGCAGGCATCATCCTGGTACCAGTTTTTAGAGCAGGCGATCGGCTATCCAGGGATAGTAACCGATGCGGCTAAAAGCCACTCGATTGTTATCCCGGAGGAGCGGGAGGGGGCATCCCCTCCTCCCGTTGCCTTCCGCTGCTCTGACCGGGCCTCCCGTCCCACCAGGAGACCCGATCCACGATCCGCCACTTCCGGCGGCTAGAGAGAGACTGAATCAAAGCCAGAAACGGCTTTGTTCCAGTCTCCTGAATGTGAACACGGAAGTGACGTCACAACGTCACTTTCTGTTTACTCGGCTGCCAATGGCGCCGGATTAAAAAAAATATACAGTATTCAGAATCGCCGTTTTCTGCGATCTGAATACTTTGAAGTGCAAAGGAGGGATTGGAGGTCTTTTAGACTCCCGATCCCTCCATAAAGAGTACCTGCCACCAACTATTACTGTCACAAGGGATGTTTACATTCCTTGTGACAGCAATAAAAGTGATCAAATTTTTTAAAAAAAACACAATTTAAAAATATGAAAAGAAATAAAATGAATAAGAACAAAAAAAACATTTTAAAGCGCCCCGGTCCCCACGAGCTCAAGCAGCAAAGAAAATGCATACGGAAGTCGCGCCTGCATACGTAAACAGTGTTCAAATCACACATGTGAGGTATCGCCGCAATCGTCAGAGCGAGAGCAATAATTCTAGCACTAGACCTCCTCTGTAACTCTAACCTGGTAACCGTAAAAAAAATTTAAAGCGTCGCCTATGGAGATTTTTAGGTACCGTAGTTTGTCGCCATTCCAAGAGTGTGACATGTTTGGTATCTATTTACTTGGCGTAACATCATCTTTCACATTATACAAAAAAATTGGGCTAGCTTTACTGTTTTGTTTTTTTTTAAATTCATGAAAGTGTCCCCTTTTCCCAAAAAGTTGCATTTAAAAGACCGCTGCACAAATACCGTGTGACATAAAATATTGCAACAATCGCCATTTTTTTTTCTAGATTCTCTGCTAAAAAAAAAAATATATATATATATATATATATATATATATATATATATATATATATATATATATATATATATATATATATATATATATATATAAAATGTTTGGGGGTTCTATGTAATTTTAGAGCATAGCAAAAAATACAGATTTCAACTTGTAAACACCAAATGTCAGAAATAGACTAATCCCCCGTACACACGAGCGGAAATTCCGCCTGCAAAATTCGGATGTGAGCTTTTGGTCCGAAAATGCGACCGTGTGTACGCTCCATCGGACCTTTGCTGGCAGAATTCCAGCCAGCAAAAGATTGAGAACAGGTTCTCAATTTTTCGGTTGGAAAAAGTTCCGATCTGAAATTCCGATCAGCTGTACCAATTCCGACGCGCAAAAATTCCTACGCATGCTCGGAAACAATTCGAAGCATGCTCGGAAGCATTGAACTTCATTTTCTTGGCTCGTCGTAGTGTTGTACATCACCGCGTTCTTGACGGTCGAAAGTTCAGAGAACTTTTGTGTGACCGTGTGTATGCAAGCCAAGCTTGAGCGGAATTCCGTCAGAAAAACCATCCAAGATTTTTCCATCGGAAACTCCGCTTGTGTGTACGCGGCATTAGGCATGAAAGGGTTAAAATTAGTCAGTGTTGATTGAGAGGGTGAAGGATGCTGTCTCATACAGCAGTATTTTGCAACAGGATTTCACCAGCCATCGACAACTAAAAATAATAAGGACTGGTTATACACTTTAACACCTTTTCAGAAGAATATGTACATCCAGCTGATTTGATCTGACGAATGTACATTCTGTATAACGAACGGCAAGTACTGAATGGAACTGTCAAGAAAAGACGGGATTTCTGGTACAGTAGGTCCTAAGAATCAAAGGCACTTTCAGGGACAACATATCTAGGGACAGGCCTTCAGAACTGAGGAGACCTCACCCACACAAGCCAGTTATGTGATAATATGTGAAGTAGAGTACACATCGTGCTGAATGCAGTTCCTCTACAAAGTGGCTGGTGGTGACAGAAATAAGGAAGCATGCCAGCCCCTTCAATGACCCGAGTGTGTGAGAACAGAGCAATACTCAACCTTCCCACTTATGCTTTGTGAAATGAAGAAGCGAGAAGCGGCTTTTCTCAGCAGCGCACACCCTAAACCGCAAATTTACGTATTGACACTTCAAGTGACCAAAATGAGCATCCTTGGAAGTACTCCAACTCATAACCAACTTAAAGGGAAACTCCACTTTCGTGGGGGAAAAAAAACAGCACAATAATAAAATAATAATACAGCAAAAACAACCGCGACACAAGTCATACAGTCGTGCTCAAAAGTTTGCATACCCTGGCAGAAAATGGGAAATTTTGGCATTAATATTGAAAATGTGACTGATCGTGCCAAAAAAAACTGTCTTTTATTTAAGGATAGCAATCACGTGAAGCCATTTCTTATCACATTTCTTTGGATCCTTTTTAAATCATAATGATAACAGAAATCACCCAAATGGCCCTAATAAAAAGTTTACATACCCTGGAATGTAAACTTACATTCAGTTAGTGTCTGTGTATAAATAGTCAATGAGTTTGTTAGCTCTCACATGGATGCACTAAGCAGGCTAGACACTGAGCAATGAGGAGGTAGAAAAGAACAGGTAATGAAACTTTACAAAGATGGAAAAGGATATAAAAAGATATCCAACGCCTTGAATATGCCAGTCAGTACTGTTTAATCACTTATTAAGAAGTGGAAAATTCAGGGCTATTTTGATACCAAGCCAAGGTCAGGTAGACCAAGAAAGATTGCAGCCACAACTGGCGGAAGAATTTCTCAGGATACAAAGAAAAACCCCACAGGTAACCGCAGGAGAAATCCAGGCTGCTCTCCAAAAAGACGGTGTGGTTATTGTTAAGGAACACAATTTAACAATACTTGAACAAAAAAGAGCTGCATGGTTGAGCTGCCAGAAGGAAGTCTTTACTGCGCCAATGCCACAAAAAAGCCCAATGAGACATGTCAAGGTGTTGTTGGGCATATTGTAACCAGGCTTTATTGTGGAACTTGTACAGTAAACACGTATTTCTGGCAACTTGACCATGCAGCTCTTTTTTGTTCAAGTATCATCGTATTGTGCTCCTTAAAAACAACCACACCATCTTTTTCCAAAGCAGCCTGTATTTCTCCTGTGGTTACCTGTGGGTTTTTCTTTGTATCCCGAATAGTTCCTGTGGCAGTTGTGGCTGAAATCTTTCTTGATCTACCTGACCTTGGCTTGGTTCCCCAAGAGATCCCCAAATTTTCCACTTCTTATTAAGTGATTAAACAGTACTGACTGGCATATTCAAGGCTTTGGATATCTTTTTATATCCTTTTCCATCTTTGTAAAGTTTCATTACCTTGTTACGCGGGTCCTTTGACTGTTCTTTTCTACCTCCTCATGGCTCAGTGTCTAGCCTGCTTAGTGCATCGTTGTGAGAGCTAACAAACTCATTGACTATTTATACACAGACAGGCACTAATTGTGATTTAAAAAGCCACAAATAATGCCCACTAATTAAATCCTATTGGCAAGCCATTGCCTCCTGTATGAGGTCAGTCACCTCAATTTCTATCCCTATGTCCATCGAAGTATGTCTTCTACACTACCAGGGCCATACGAACCCTTCTTACCCTGTTACTGTTCTACGCTAAAAAGTGCATTATCCTTTCATGGAAGAGCTCTGTGCCACCGACCTTGGAGTCTTGGAAAACCTTGGCCAACAAGGCAGTACCCTTTTACAAGGCTACATACTTGAGCAGAGGGGCTCTGAACAAATTTGAGAAGGTTTGGGGGGGGGGGGGTGGATGGCTTCGGAAATTCCGAACGTCAAGAACGCAGTGACTTACAACACGTACGACGAGCTGAGAAAAATAAAGTTCAATAACCAGTGCGGCTCTTCTGCTTGATTCCAAGCATGCGTGGAACTGTGTGCGGCGGAATTGTGTACACACGATCGGAATTTACAACGGATTTTGTTGTCGGAGAATTTGAGAACCAGATCTCGAATTTTGTGTGATGGAAATTCCGATGGAAAATGTCCAATGGAGCCCACACACGGTCGGAATTTCCGACAACCAGCTCCCATCGAACATTATCCGTCAGAAAATCCTATCGTGTGTATGGGGCATTAGTGTCAGATTTGTCCGCTGAAATGTCGCAGTCCCGCTAAAATTCGCTGATCACTAGTAAAAACAATAAAGAAAATTAAAATCAGGCCAATAAAGTAATGGAGATTGCCATCCAATGTCTATAGGGGCCTTGACAGTGTTGCAGGATTCTCCTTGGTCGCAGCACAATGCACGCCGCCTGCACTTTGTACTGGTATACAAATGGTTAAAATTGTGAATACAGAAAATGTCGTCTTCCTACAGCCGAGGACAGAGAAATGTTCAGCTCTGCATTTGATCAGAATGGAATAGTAGAGACTGGGAGGATGAGATCAGAGCCATGTCCCCGGGGGATTACATTACACATGTATATTGCTAAGAGCACACGGAGGCTTTCCGGAGAGAATACAAAGCAGGGCAGAGCTGACATTTTACATGACACAGCGGAAAGTCCAATGTGTGGAAGGGAGACAATCAATATGTTTTACTGGTTTGCCTGCCCATTGATTCTCTCCATCACCCCCCAGTTCAGTCTTTCTACTGTCTACATACAGGAGCTGCCAATGTTTTATTATCATGTATATTACAAATGTACTGAAATGATCTGAATTAGAGAACTAATCAGAGACAAAGCCTGACTATCTATCTTATCTATCTGTCCAGAACATACAAAGATATTCTGATTATAAATGGTGATGAGTGAGATGTCTTCAAATTAACAGATTTATACTTGTGATGTATATCATCAAATCACTTTCATATACCCCATCCACCAGACTATTCCCCCCTGAGCTATACATATACTCTATATGGCACACCAATCCACTCTGTACACTGTGCTGTACATTCCATACTGGTCACTGCTTCACTCTGTACACTGTGCTGTACATTCTATACTTGTCACCACTTCACTCTGTACACTGTGCTGTACATTCTATACTTGTCACCAATCCACTCTGTACACTGTGCTGTACATTCTATACTTGTCACCACTTCACTCTGTACACTGTGCTGTACATTCTATACTTGTCACCACTTCACTCTGTACACTGTGCTGTACATTCTATACTTGTCACCAATCCACTCTGTACACTGTGCTGTACATTCTATACTTGTCACCACTTCACTCTGTACACTGTGCTGTACATTCTATACTTGTCACCAATCCACTCTGTACACTGTGCTGTACATTCTATACTTGTCACCAATCCACTCTGTACACTGTGCTGTACATTCTATACTTGTCACCAATTCACTCTGTACACTGTGCTGTACATTCTATACTTGTCACCACTTCACTCTGTACACTGTGCTGTACATTCTATACTTGTCACCACTTCACTCTGTACACTGTGCTGTACATTCTATACTTGTCACTGCTTCACTCTGTACACTGTGCTGTACATTCTATACTTGTCACCGCTTCACTCTGTACACTGTACTGTACATTCTATACTTGTCACCAATCCACTCTGTACACTGTGCTGTACATTCTATACTTGTCACCACTTCACTCTGTACACTGTGCTGTACATTCTATACTGGTCACTGCTTCACTCTGTACACTGTGCTGTACATTCTATACTTGTCACCACTTCACTCTGTACACTGTGCTGTACATTCTATACTTGTCACCAATCCACTCTGTACACTGTGCTGTACATTCTATACTTGTCACCACTTCACTCTGTACACTGTGCTGTACATTCTATACTGGTCACTGCTTCACTCTGTACACTGTGCTGTACATTCTATACTTGTCACCACTTCACTCTGTACACTGTGCTGTACATTCTATACTTGTCACCGCTTCACTCTGTACACTGTGCTGTACATTCTATACTTGTCACCACTTCACTCTGTACACTGTGCTGTACATTCTATACTTGTCACCGCTTCACTCTGTACACTGTGCTGTACATTCTATACTTGTCACCACTTCACTCTGTACACTGTGCTGTACATTCTATACTTGTCACCGCTTCACTCTGTACACTGTGCTGTACATTCTATACTGGTCACTGCTTCACTCTGTACACTGTGCTGTACATTCTATACTTGTCACCACTTCACTCTGTACACTGTGCTGTACATTCTATACAGGTCACTGCTTCACTCTGTACACTGTGCTGTACATTCTATACTGGTCACTGCTTCACTCTGTACACTGTGCTGTACATTCTATACTTGTCACCGCTTCACTCTGTACACTGTGCTGTACATTCTATACTGGTCACCGCTTCACTCTGTACACTGTGCTGTACATTCTATACTGGTCACTGCTTCACTCTGTACACTGTGCTGTACATTCTATACTTGTCACTGCTTCACTCTGTACACTGTGCTGTACATTCTATACTTGTCACCGCTTCACTCTGTACACTGTGCTGTACATTCTATACTGGTCACCGCTTCACTCTGTACACTGTGCTGTACATTCTATACTGGTCACCGCTTCACTCTGTACACTGCGCTGTACATTCTATACTTGTCACCACTTCACTCTGTACACTGTGCTGTACATTCTATACTTGTCACCACTTCACTCTGTGCACTGTGCTGTACATTCTATACTTGTCACCACTTCACTCTGTACACTGTGCTGTACATTCTATACTTGTCACCACTTCACTCTGTACACTGTGCTGTACATTCTATACTTGTCACCACTTCACTCTGTACACTGTGCTGTACATTCTATACTTGTCACTGCTTCACTCTGTACACTGTGCTGTACATTCTATACTTGTCACCACTTCACTCTGTACACTGTGCTGTACATTCTATACTTGTCACCGCTTCACTCTGTGCACTGTGCTGTACATTCTATACTTGTCACCACTTCACTCTGTACACTGTGCTGTACATTCTATACTTGTCACTGCTTCACTCTGTACACTGTGCTGTACATTCTATACTTGTCACCACTTCACTCTGTGCACTGTGCTGTACATTCTATACTTGTCACCATTTCACTCTGTACACTGTGCTGTACATTCTATACTTGTCACCACTTCACTCTGTACACTGTGCTGTACATTCTATACTGGTCACTGCTTCACTCTGTACACTGTGCTGTACATTCTATACTGGTCACTGCTTCACTCTGTACACTGTGCTGTACATTCTATACTTGTCACCACTTCACTCTGTACACTGTGCTGTACATTCTATACTTGTCACCAATCCACTCTGTACACTGTGCTGTACATTCTATACTTGTCACCAATCCACTCTGTACACTGTGCTGTACATTCTATACTTGTCACCATTTCACTCTGTACACTGTGCTGTACATTCTATACTTGTCACCACTTCACTCTGTACACTGTGCTGTACATTCTATACTTGTCACCACTTCACTCTGTACACTGTGCTGTACATTCTATACTTGTCACCATTTCACTCTGTACACTGTGCTGTACATTCTATACTTGTCACCACTTCACTCTGTACACTGTGCTGTACATTCTATACTGGTCACTGCTTCACTCTGTACACTGTGCTGTACATTCTATACTGGTCACTGCTTCACTCTGTACATTGTGCTGTACATTCTATACTGGTCACTGCTTCACTCTGTACACTGTGCTGTACATTCTATACTGGTCACTGTTTCACTCTGTACACTGTGCTGTACATTCTATACTTGTCACCGCTTCACTCTGTACACTGTGCTGTACATTCTATATTGGTCACTGCTTCACTCTGTACACTGTGCTGTACATTCTATACTGGTCACTGCTTCACTCTGTACACTGTGCTGTACATTCTATACTTGTCACCACTTCACTCTGTACACTGTGCTGTACATTCTATACTTGTCACTGCTTCACTCTGTACACTGTGCTGTACATTCTATACTTGTCACCACTTCACTCTGTACACTGTGCTGTACATTCTATACTTGTCACCACTTCACTCTGTACACTGTGCTGTACATTCTATACTGGTCACCACTTCACTCTGTACACTGTGCTGTACATTCTATACTTGTCACCACTTCACTCTGTACACTGTGCTGTATATTCTATACTTGTCACCAATCCACTCTGTACACTGTGCTGTACATTCTATACTTGTCACCACTTCACTCTGTACACTGTGCTGTACATTCTATACTTGTCACCACTTCACTCTGTGCACTGTGCTGTACATTCTATACTTGTCACCACTTCACTCTGTACACTGTGCTGTACATTCTATACTTGTCACCACTTCACTCTGTACACTGTGCTGTACATTCTATACTGGTCACTGCTTCACTCTGTACATTGTGCTGTACATTCTATACTGGTCACTGCTTCACTCTGTACACTGTGCTGTACATTCTATACTGGTCACTGCTTCACTCTGTACACTGTGCTGTACATTCTATACTTGTCACCGCTTCACTCTGTACACTGTGCTGTACATTCTATACTGGTCACCGCTTCACTCTGTACACTGTGCTGTACATTCTATACTGGTCACTGCTTCACTCTGTACACTTTGCTGTACATTCTATACTTGTCACTGCTTCACTCTGTACACTGTGCTGTACATTCTATACTTGTCACTGCTTCACTCTGTACACTGTGCTGTACATTCTATACTTGTCACCGCTTCACTCTGTACACTGTGCTGTACATTCTATACTTGTCACCGCTTCACTCTGTACACTGTGCTGTACATTCTATACTGGTCACCGCTTCACTCTGTACACTGTGCTGTACATTCTATACTTGTCACCACTTCACTCTGTACACTGTGCTGTACATTCTATACTTGTCACCAATCCACTCTGTACACTGTGCTGTACATTCTATACTTGTCACCGCTTCACTCTGTACACTGTGCTGTACATTCTATACTTGTCACCGCTTCACTCTGTACACTGTGCTGTACATTCTATACTTGTCACTGCTTCACTCTGTACACTGTGCTGTACATTCTATACTTGTCACCGCTTCACTCTGTACACTGTGCTGTACATTCTATACTTGTCACCGTTTCACTCTGTACACTGTGCTGTACATTCTATACTTGTCACCACTTCACTCTGTACACTGTGCTGTACATTCTATACTGGTCACCGCTTCACTCTGTACACTGTGCTGTACATTCTATACAGGTCACTGCTTCACTCTGTACACTGTGCTGTACATTCTATACTGGTCACTGCTTCACTCTGTACATTGTGCTGTACATTCTATACTGGTCACTGCTTCACTCTGTACACTGTGCTGTACATTCTATACTGGTCACTGCTTCACTCTGTACACTGTGCTGTACATTCTATACTTGTCACCGCTTCACTCTGTACACTGTGCTGTACATTCTATACTGGTCACCGCTTCACTCTGTACACTGTGCTGTACATTCTATACTGGTCACTGCTTCACTCTGTACACTGTGCTGTACATTCTATACTTGTCACTGCTTCACTCTGTACACTGTGCTGTACATTCTATACTTGTCACCGCTTCACTCTGTACACTGTGCTGTACATTCTATACTTGTCACTGCTTCACTCTGTACATTGTGCTGTACATTCTATACTTGTCACCGCTTCACTCTGTACATTGTGCTGTACATTCTATACTTGTCACCGCTTCACTCTGTACACTGTGCTGTACATTCTATACTTGTCAACACTTCACTCTGTACACTGTGCTGTACATTCTATACTTGTCACTGCTTCACTCTGTGCACTGTGCTGTACATTCTATACTTGTCACCGCTTCACTCTGTACACTGTGCTGTACATTCTATACTTGTCACCGCTTCACTCTGTACACTGTGCAGTAAATTCTATATTTGTCACCGCTTCACTCCATAAACTGTGCTGTACATTCTATACATTCTATACTTGTCACCATGCACTCTTCTATCCTCCACACTTACTATGCCCACTATGACTATGGGTAACCATGTCATTAGATAACCCATGCCAATCTTTTCCTGTGATATTGCCCCCTCTATGGCTTTCTATGGACTAAAGACTGCATTCCACGGGCACAACTGTCAGTGTACAATTAGAACAAACTGCTAGCAGGCGGGGGGAGGGAGGGCAGAATTCCCAGGAGATGCACAAAGCTGCATGATGCATGTTTCTGTGCATTGTGATGGGTGTACACATGTAGATGCAGGGCACGGCTCCTTGTCCTATGTGGTAAACATGCCATGCAGAGGTGTGAAGTAGCCAGATAATAAAGCCTGGGCTCTGGACTTACAAGACAAACCTTCATAATAATAATAATAATAATAATTGCACCCATATACATGGTGCTGTATGGAGAATGAAACAAGGAGGCACACAGCGAGGGGGCAGAGTAATGTATGTGATGTATGGGATGTATGGGATGTATGGGATGTATGGGATGTATGGGATGTATGTGATGTATGGGATGTATGTGATATATGGGATCTATGGGATGTATGTGATGTATGTGATGTATGTGATGTATGGGATGTATGGGATGTATGTGATGTATGGGATGTATGTGATATATGGGATCTATGGGATGTATGTGATGTATGGGATGTATGTGATGTATGTGATGTATGTGATGTATGGGATCTATGTGATGTATGGGATCTATGTGATGTATGGGATCTATGGGATGTATGGGATGTATGTGATGTATGGGATCTATGTGATGTATGGGATCTATGTGATGTATGGGATCTATGTGATGTATGGGATCTATGGGATGTATGGGATGTATGGGATGTATGGGATCTATGTGATGTATGTGATGTATGGGATCTATGTGATGTATGGGATCTATGGGATGTATGGGATGTATGGGATGTATGGGATCTATGTGATGTATGTGATGTATGGGATCTATGTGATGTATGGGATCTATGTGATGTATGGGATCTATGTGATGTATGGGATCTATGTGATATATGGGATGTATGGGATGTATGGGATGTATGGGATGTATGTGATGCATGTGATGTATGTGATGTATGTGATGTCACATACAAACATATGGAATGGATGTGCATTTTCTGAAAGCAGTGGGCCTGTGTGCAGGATCATAAGTTGGGCCCCCGCAGCTGATAAAAAGTTTGGCGCTCTGCGCCACAGGAAAAGTTGGGTGTGATTTTCATTGCACTGAATACTGGCTGTGGCTTAAAAGGGACACAGAGTGCCGGGGTTCAGTAGTAAGTGACGTAAAGGTTCAGGAATAATTTCAACAAAGTTCCCAGAAGCTCAACAGTAATTCCACAAACTGTCACCTGATTGGGGGTTTCTCTATCACAGTGAAAGCCCTTCTTTCTGAGATTGGTCGTGGCAACCAATCGAGTCATCTTCCTCCAGATGGTGGGCGGGGCTAGCAGGACTGTGTTTGGCTTTAGCAGTGGCCAATGACAGTCGTCATCCTCCTGGAATCAGGGACCGCCCCCCCCCAGCAAAGCTGCACCCAATCTCTTCCCCATCACAAGAGCTGACGATCACAGCTACAGCAAAGATAGAGAGCCAAACAATGTTTCCCATCTTTTACAATGTGTGGGGGGCGCAGTGCCTCCCCCTCAGTGCAGGTTCGAAGTGGGGAATTCTGAAACTGGAATGCATTAGTGTCTCACTGACACTTCCCTGCACTGCTCTGCTAATAGGGAAGGGAGTCGAGTGCCGGCAAAAGAGGCTTCGCGTGCCACTTGTGGCACCAGTGCCGGGGGTTGCCTACCCCTGCTTTAAACTAAAGAACAAAATGTTACAATGTTTATATTTAGCTCAGCTATAGAATGTTGTGAAACTTGGCAGACTGCCTGTTTCTATTTATTTTTTTTGACAGCTGTTGGTTTGAGCAGAGAATTCTGCATAGAATCGTGAAAATGCTTTGTTAAGATTGCGAGGGAGAAAGAATTGAAATCTCGAATCTTAATGATTAATCGTGCAGCTCTACTGCACGCTTATGTAAACGGCGATCGCACCACACATATGAGGTATTGCCGTGAATGTTATAGCGAGAGCAATAATTCTAGCTCCACACCTCCCGTGCAACCCTAAACTGTAATCTGTAAAGGCTTTTAAAGTGTCACCTATGGAGATATTTATGCACTGTAGTTTGGTGCCCTTCCACGGGCGTGTGCAGTTTTAAAGCTTGACATGTTTGGTATCTATTTACTCAGCATAACCTCATCTTTTATATTTAAAAAAAAAAAATGGATATTATACTATGTTATTTGTGCATTAACATTCATCAAAGTGTATTTTTTCGAGAAAATGTGCATTTGAGACCTGCTGAGCAAATATCGTCTGACAAAAACATTCAACATTCATAGGTTGGACTTGATGGACTTGTGTCTTTTTTCAACCTCACCTACTATGTAACTATGTAACTATGTAATATCCACCATTTTATTCTCTAGTGTCTCTGCCTAAAAAATATACATAATGCTTGTGGGTTTTAAATAGTTTTCTAGCAAAGAAATTATGTTTTGAAGAGAGATATCAGAATTGGTCCGGACTGGACGTGGTTAAGGATTGGTGAGCTTCCCATATATTAAACTTTTGATGTTGGGTTTAATACTGCTAAAGAATGGAGGGATCTTATTGATGGATTATCCTTATGCCGCGTACACACGAGCGGATTTTACGGCAGACTTTGCCCGGCGGACGGGATTTCTTCGGACAATTCGATCGTGTGTGGGCTCCAGCGGACTTTGTTTTCTCAAAAGTTGGACGGACTTAGATTTGAAACGTGTTTTAAATCAATCCGTCGAAATCGAGTCCGGTCGAAAAGTCCGCCGTTTGTATGCTAGTTCGACGGACAAAAAAGCCACGCTAGGGCAGCTATTGGCTACTGGCTATGAACTTCCTGGTTTTAGTCCGGTCGTACGTCATCACGTACAAATTTGACAGACTTTGGTGGATTGTGTGTAGGCAAGTCCGTTCATTCAGAAAGTCCGTCGTAAAGTCCGCCGGGCAAAGTCTGCCGTAAAGTCCGACCGTGTGTACGCGGCATATGACATAAAAAGTTCCCAGAGGTTTCCTCATCTCATCAGGGTCTACCTACTACTCAAATATCAAGTCAACCACCTTGTAAATAAGCTTCTTGAAGTTCACACTAACCTGGCCAGCCGTAATAGAAATAAAGGTCAGCGAGACATCCACTGCAATAAACTACCAATGACTGCAGATCATTGAATACTCACTGAATTTTTTGGCGTTGGATTTCTTTGTGCTGTCGCCCATGGTGCCACCTTTAAAGTCCTGAGACGAATGTTCTGAAGATTGTCTAATCCGTGTTACTACATGCGGCTTCCTTGCCCCAATAACTGTGAACTTTTCGCCCAGGGTGCAGCTTCCCTCCTCAGCAAAAGGTCCTCTTTCTGCACCATGCTGCTATCTGACTACTCTCGTGTGGTTTTGGGGCCGAGCTATTCAACCACAAGATGAACTGTGCAGGGAGGAGCTGTTTTCGTGTAATGATGTCTATCTGTAAGGTGGAAATCTTTTGATGTTGAAAAGGTCCCTTTATGTGTCACCTCTGTCACCTTTGACCTTTTGTTTTGGGCAGCACTATCTGATTGGCCGTGGCATATTTTGCAGTCCACGCTGCTTTTTGTACAATTCTTGCTATTTTCTGTTGCAAAATTCATCTATTACATTTTACAAAGTCTGTGGTGGTACTAGTCTTCCTTCCGTTTTAGTTCTGCCTGTACCAGCTTCCTGTGAGATGTTAGCAGAGACGTTGTATGTTCAAATTGTAGTATATCAGCGCAAACCAATCACCTATTAAAAACAGCTAGAAAGTAAAATCTGAAAGACAGATGAGAGTCCAGTGAATTATAATGCCCAACTCTGGACTCCTCCCTATGCCATACCTATCCCTCCACCAGCATGTGCTTTGCTTTATTTAAACTGCTTTTAAAAACTTTTCGTAGTTAGGCATAGGGTGGGTGTCAGGCTATCAGGGTTGTCTCAGTCCTCACTGGATAGTCACCCACTGTAATCATTCCAGTAGCACTGAAAGTGAGGGGAAATCAAAAATTTTCAGTTGTCACTGTGTTACAGTGTTCAGAGTCCCTGTCGGGTCTCCTAGGACTTTCAGTACCCGCTTCTCGGCCTTTTGGCTAAGATCAAGTGTAGTATCTGTTCTTACCAGTTGCCAGAGGAGGCGCTATGCTTCGCCCATGAGTGGGTGAGAAGCAGATGCAAATCCAATGGTGTCATTGCACCTGGAAGGACGGTTTCGCTAGGGTTCACTCCGTGCTGCCCGACAGAATACTGGGGGCCGGTGCATATTCGAGTCTGAGCCGTCTGGAATGGCGCTCCTGGTGAGATGGGTGCTGCATCTGGGTCTGATCCAGAGGGTTGGGTCCCTGGCCTTCTGGCCTAGATTGCGGTAGCTCTAGCTATGGACAGTTTTTCGGAACAGAACACTGGCTCCTCTCTAGCAGGGGGGGAGGAGCGGTTAGTAATTCCGAATGTTATTAGGAAGGAGTGATGGGAGCGACGGTGGAACCTGATGGGAAAGGGCTTTCACCAAGCTCCCTGAACTTCATGCCTTTCTGCCTTGAGTGGGGGCGGCTGTGGTCTGGGTCATTGGTCAGGGTTGGTCCTGAAAGCCTTAGAGTATGTGCCCCTGGAGTGGCACTCCAGGGGTGCCATAAAATCACTGTGAGTGGCAGTCACTTTGATTTGAGGCACCACGGTCACTGCACCATAGAACACGCTTTTTTAGCACCTGCCTCTTGGGCCGGGCCTTTTGGCTGGGACCAGAGGAATTTTTTATTCCTGGCCGGAGGGCCTGGTCATTGTTTCACACAATGGCCACTTTTTCACTCTCCTCTTCACTTATTCCTTCCCCACTTTATTTTATTTATTAAGCCTATGTTTGTCACTTTTTGTATTTTTGTGTTTGTACACGGTTTGTTGCACTGTGTGATGAGTTGGGTAGCGGGTCCTCAGGCCAACCCTGAAAGTCTTGGGAAGGGGTGGACATGGCCTTTTGGCTTAGTTCATCCTCTCTCATGGGGTCTCCCTTCGGGGGAGCCTCACCTAATACTTGGGTGGGTCTGTATCGGCAGGCCCTCCAGAGAACATGGTCCATCTGGTTTTGGCCAGATGGACCAACTGTAAGTACCCTTGTCCCCGTCTGGAGCCTAACGCCCCGGGGGATTCAGGGAAAGGCACATTTGTGTACCCGTTTGCTCTTTTTTGTGTTTCACTCTTTATGTGTGTGCACATTTTTTTGGCACTGGGTGAAGTTTTTTGTGTGTGTTATGCACGCCATAGGCTTCAAAAAAAAAAAAAAAGGACTTTCAGTACCCACAGGATCCCTGCCAGGGCTTCCAGTGTTCCTAGGACCTCCAGTACCCACAGGATCCCTGCTGGGTCTCCCAGGATTTCTAGGACCTCCAGTACACAGAGGAACCTTGACAGGTATTCCAGTGTTCCCAGGACCTCCAGTACTCACAGGCTTGGAGCTGGAACTTCCAGGATCCCTAAGCACTCCAGTACCCACAGGATCCCTGCAGGGTCTCCTAGGATTTCTTGGACCTCTAGTACATACAGGATCCCTGCCAGGTCTCCCAGGATTTCTAGGACCTCCAGTACCCACAGGAACCCTGCCAGGTTTTCCAGTGTTCCTAGGACCTCCAGTACCCACAGGATCTCTGCTGGGTCTCCCAGGATTTCTAGGACCTCCAGTACACAGAGGATCATTGGCAGGTATTCCAGTGCTCCTAGGACCTCCAGTACTCACAGGCTTGGAGCTAGGACTTCCAGGATCCCTAAGCACTGCAGTACCCACAGGATCCCTGCAGGGTCTCCTAGAATTTCTTGGACCTCCAGTACATACAGGATCCCTGCCAGGTCTCCCAGGATTTCTAGGACCTCCAGTACATACAGGATCCCTGCCAGGTCTCCCAGGATTTCTAGGACCTCCAGTACTCACGTGATCTCTGCTGGGACTTCAAGGATTCCTAGGACCTCCAGTACTCACAGGATCCCAGTTGAGACTTCCAGAATTCCTATGGCCTTCAATACCTACAGGATTCTTGCTGGGTCTCCCAAGATTCCTAGGACCTCCAGTCCAATCCCTGCAGGGTCTTTCAGGATTCCTAGGACCTCCAATACTCACAGGATCCCTGCCCAATCTTATAGGATCCCAGCTGCTACTTTGAGAATTCGTAGGATCTTCATTACCCTCAGAATCCCTGCTAGGTCCTCCGGGATTTCCAAGATTACTAGGACCTCCAGTACTCACTAGATCCATGCTGGGTTTTCCAGGATTTCCAGGATTCCTTGACCTCCTTTACCTCTTCCAAAGTTCCCAGAAATTATGCTGGGCATGTTCCCTGTGTTCCAGTTGCCTGTTGCCTACCTGGAGTGACCTGACTCCTAAGGGCTAAAGTGCTAAGACACCAGCCTAGACCTGACTACGCACTGTTCAATCCAACATCTGAAAATGAAAAAAGTATGGCACAGCTGCAAACCTACCAAGACATGGCCATCCACCTAAACTGACAGGCAGGGCACGGAGTAGGGATGAGCCGAATGGACCCCTGTTCGAACACCGCGAAAGTTCAGACCCGAATAACGAACCCCATTAAAGTCAATGGGACCCAAACGTCAAAAATCAAAAGTGCCCATTTTGAAGGCTTATATGCAAGTAATTGGGCATACAATGGTAATAGGGGCCCAGGTCCTGCCCTGGGGGACATGTATCAATAAAAACAAAGTTTGTGAAAAACTTAATTTTTAAATGAGCAGTGATTTTTTTAAAATTTTTACAGTGAAAGCATACAAAGGAAAAAATCCTTACAATATAATGCCTAGGGGGTTCCCTTAGTCTACCTGTAAAGTGGCAGATTTGTACCATGTCTACAATCTGCTGCAGCAATAATTGCATTTATAAAGCCAAAAAAAAAAAGACATTTTCCCTGCAAGCTGCCTTTATTTTGTTCAGCAACAGCTGGGGAGCCAGTGTATATGAAGAGGCCACAATGTAGTGCACTGGGAACAAGATTAAAGATTTTTTTGGATACATTCTGGTGTCACTTTGACTTTGGATAGAAGTAACGGGTGCATAAAAATTGGTCTTAGGGTGTCGGTGGAGCCTTCCCACCGTAACCCTATAGAGGTAATCTTGATGAAAGCAAGAATTGGCCTTGCTGAAAAAATTGCAATGATATGCACCTGTCAAACAGGTGCAGAAAAATTGGTCTTTGGGTGTTAATTGTGCCCATGAAACCTATACCAAAAACATTCTTCCAGTTGAAATGATTGAACACCCTCAAAGCTAGGCAGCCTCGAAGTCCTGCAGAGATTCCACATCCCACAAAGACTTAAAGGGGTGTTCCAGCCGTAAAATTACCGCGGAATAGGAAGTGGCAGATTAGGACGATCTGCCTAGCAACAGGCATTTCTGGTAAGTAAAAAATTGTTTTTTTTCAAATGTTTTTTAATGTATCTAAAGGAGCGTTTTTATGTGTATTTTTATTTTTTTAGGGTGGACCTCCGCTTTAATCAGTGACATCGGCATCAGGGACTTCATAGCTGGTTATCCAGGACTGATTCATTTTTATAAAAGTCAAACGGTCCACGGAGTCTGTGGACAGACACTTTCTATGAACAGTAACGAAACCTCCTGCAGCACTGAATGCCCATTCTGAATGCACGCTGGATGCAGGGCAACTGCCCTGCAAAGGAGTGAACCACCTCTGGCCCTGTCCTTGAAGATCTGCAAGAATCTCTGCTCCGATGTGGTTCCTGTCCCCTAAACACACCAGCTGAAGCACTGCATGGCACCTTTTAGCCTGACTCTGGGAATAGCCCTTTGAATGCTTAGGGGGTACCTGATGTTCATAGGACAATTCTGAAGAGGAGGGCATGGAGGTGGAGGAGGAGGAGGAGGTGGTAGAGCTCACAGGTCTGGCATCATCACCACCAGCTGTATGGAGACGTGGGGGCACAACAAGCTGCAGCATCAAGCCCTGTCCTGCATTCTTTCGAGTAGCAAGCAGCGTTACCCAGTGTGCTGTGAACGAAATATATCGTCCCTGCCCATGCTTGCTGGACCATGTGTCAGCAGTAAGGTGGACTTTACGGCTGACTGCCTTGCCCAACGATGCCAGAACATTCCCTTCCACGTGATGGTAGAGAGATGGAATGTCCTTGTGAATGTGAAAAGTAGTAGGGACTGGGAACCTGCCATTGTGGTACAGCACATTGTGCGAATTCACGGAAGGGGGCAGAATCCATCAGGCTGAAAGGCAGAAGTTAGAGAGCCAACAGCTTTGACAAGCTTGCATTCAGACGCTGGACATGTGGGTGGCAGGGACTGTATTTTTTTTCCCCCGCTGCAGCAGATGGGGCATAGAAATTTGCCAGCTACAGTCTACAGCTGGTGGTGTACTGCTGGCAGATGTGCTGCTAGGACCTGGGACACCCTGTGCTATACCATCATCCCTGTCAGTGGAGGCTGTTGAAAGGTAATGACTCGGTATCGCAGGGGCAGACTGAAGTGGGTAAGGAGGAGGAGGGACAGATTTGTGCCCCTTTTGTGTGGCTTTTAGGTGCTCTTGCCAACGGGCTGAGTGGTTGGACGTTAAATGCCTTGTTAAGCATGTGGTACCCAAATGGTTGGTGTTTTTGCCACGTTTGATGTGCCTGAGACACAGTTTGCAGATAAAAAACAAGAAAAAATACTTCGCTACCACTAAATCGATAAACCCCCCAAAAAGCAGCAGTTAAACAGTGAGATGTGCACCAAAATGACAAAAGAAAAAGAAATAACCGTGCTAAAATCTATATGAATAAGATATGTGAAATATTCTTATATCGATGTCCCAAAAACCTCTGTTAGAAAATTAATGTATGTATGTGAAACATTGCGATAATCAGAAAAATATATATAAGTCCATACATGTAACTGTGAATCAAAAGGTGGTGTCCATATGTGGTAGATGGAAATCTTTATATATGATAATTGACCAGAATCAGTCCCAGAGAGAAGCCCATGAATGGACACAACCAGACTTGGTGGTAAATATGAAAGAGACACCACACTCAGTGATCCGCCACCACACAGATATTGCGCTTACCACAAGGCAAGCAAAAACCAGCCTATGTTCCGTCCTGGTATGGGAAAATCCAGCTGGTGTATGCAGTCAAGTCACACCAGCTGGATTTTCCCATACCAGGACGGAACATAGGCTGGTTTTTGCTTGCCTTGTGGTAAGCGCAATATTTGTGTGGTGGCGGATCACTGAGTGTGGTGTCTCTTTCATCTTTACCACCAAGTCTAGTTGTGTCCATTCATGGGCTTCTCTCTGGGACTGATTCTGGTCAATTATCATATATAAAGATTTCCATCTACCACATATGGAAATCACAGTTTGCAGATAGCAACAGTGCGATCTGCTGTTGATGTGCTGAAAAAGGACCAGACAGCTGAGCTTTGGGGAGTGGGCCGGGAGATAACAGCTGCAGAATGTGATGGAATAGGGTGGCTGCTCTCTACTCTTTCTTGATGTCGGCCTCCTTGGTGTTGTGCTGCCTCACCTTCAGTTTCCTCCTCTGCTTTATCTGGCACCCAAGTCGCATCAGTGACCTCATCATCATCATCATCATCTCCTCCATCTTCATCATAACCACTGGAGACAACTTGGCAATACGCTACGGCTTGGGGAACATGAATGCCTATTTATCTACCAGTGTTCCTCCCTCTCTCTAGGCTCATGTTCCTGCTATCCTCAACCTCAGAACCAACATCTGAATCCAGTAATGGCTGAGCATCATCAAGGAGCAAGTGGCTGACGCTGTGGTCAAATAACTCAGCTGACTCTTCAATGGCTGATGTTGGGGCTATGGCAGGAATAGATGTGGACAAGGAGGCAGGTTTATCCACTCTGGCAACTGCAGGGGACTGCACACTTGTCTTTGCTTGTGTGACAGAGGATGAGGAGGATGAGGAAGGTTTAGTAAACCAATCCACCACCTCCTCTGCATGCTGTGGCTGGATAGCACGGGCAAACTCACTAAACAGAGGAATCCATGCCCTGCCTGGGGAGTGACCAGCACGTCCACCTTTGCCTGTGGACACATTTGTTGCTGGCCCCCTTACAGTGCCCAGTGAATGTCTGCCTCTCCTTGTTGTCCTCCCAGACATTATTGGGAGGGGGCGGTGCTTATAAGCAAATGTAAAGAAGAAGTTGAAATCTGTACGTAGATGCACTTTAATCAATGTAAAGAGGTGTTTGGTGCACTTTAATTTGAGTACTCACACTATACAGACATACTCCACGGATACACTATAATATACTGCAATATAATGCGCCAAAAGTAAAGTGACTCACAAAAATATATGACGTTAAACTGGCAGTAACACACACAAAACTATATGGCGTTAAACTGGCAGTAACGCACACAGAACGATATGGCGTTAAACTGGCAGTAATGCACGCAAAACTATATGGCGGTAAAATGGCAGTAACGCACACAGAACTATATGGCGTTAAACTGGCAGTAACGCACATAGAACTATATGGCATTAAACTGGCAGTAATGCATGCAAAACTATATGGCGTTAAACTGGCAGTAACGCACACAGAACTATATGGCGTTAAACTGGCAGTAACGCACGCAAAACTATATGGCGTTAAACTGGCAGTAACGCACACAGAACTATATGGCGTTAAACTGGCAGTAACGCACGCAAAACTATATGGCGTTAAACTGGCAGTAACGCACACAGAAGTAAATGGCGTTAAACTGGCAGTAACGCACACAGAACTATATGGCGTTAAACTGGCAGTAACGCACACAGAACTATATGGCATTAAAACTGGCAGTAACGCACAGAGAACTATATGGCGTTAAACTGGCAGTAACGCACACAAAACGATATGGCGTTAAACTGTCAGTAACGCACACAGAAGTAAATGGCGTTAAACTGGCAGTAACGCACACAGAACTATATGGCATTAAAAACTGGTAGTAACGCACGCAAAACTATATGGTGTTAAACTGGCAGCAACGCACACAGAACTATATGGTGTTAAACTGGCAGTAACGCACACAAAACTATATGGCTTTAAACTGGCAGTAACGCACACAGAAGTAAATTGCGTTAAACTGGCAGTAACGCAATCAAATAAACAGTGTTCAACCGTCACGTCACTGACGCTATCTGAACTGTCCCTACTCTAGCTATACACTAATGTAAAGATTACTGACAAGGTCTCACTATACTACACTGAAACTATATGAGCTGTCCCTGCTCTACACTAATGTATTATGAATGACACGGTCTCACTACACTACAGTGAAACTATCTGAGCTGTCCCTACTCTAGCTGCACACTATGCAAAGCTGAATGTCGGTCCTCCTCACTACACTCACACTATCCCTAGACTGACACTAAACTAATATTCTACAATATTCTACACTGACAATTGAATTAAAATAGCACAGTATAGCACACTAACTAACTAATAGCACTGAACAGAGCCCTGTTCTATCTCTCTCCACGCCGAAATCACACTGAAAATGGCTGCCATTGAATCTGAAAGAGCTTGAGCTTTTTTGCAATGAAGAATGGGCAAAAATGTTACTGTCTAGATGTGCAAAGCTGGTAGAGACACCCCTAAAAAGACTTGCAGCTGTAATTGCAGTGAAAGGTGGTTCTAACAAAGTATTGACCATTTATAATTTTCCTTCCACTTCACATTTATGTGCCACTTTGTGTTGGTCTAACACATAAAATCCCAATAAAATACATTTACGTTTTTGGTTGTAACATGACAAAATATGGAAAATATGAAGGGGTATGAATACTGTACAGCACATGGCTCAGAAGGGGACCCCTCTGCTGTTCCCAAGCTCTCCTGTTCCACCAGGGGGCATAGGATTGCTGTAAAGCAGCCTATAGATAATTCCGTTTTTTTCATTCATCCAGCTGGCTGGGCAAAAAAACTGACCCGATTCGCCCATCCATACACTCCATGTGGATGGGGGGGATCACTCCCACTGAGATACTGTGTACCGATGTCAGGGTGACTGATTGAACAGCATTTATCCAACAGGCTGGTTATACAGAAGTCAACTGGCAGCCGGCAATGTTTATTAACAATATTGCTCAGCCCTGATAGACTAAAATAAAAAGAAACAATGGGAGTTATTTACCAAAGGTAAATCCACTTTGCACTGCAAGTACACTTGGAAGTGCAGTTGCTCTAAATCTAATGCCGCGTACACACGGGCGGACTTTTCGACCGGACTTCCGACGGACTTTTGAATGAACGGACTTGCCTACACACAATCACACCAAAGTCCAATGGTTTTGTACGTGATGACTTATAAGGAAGTTGATAGCCGGTAGCCAATAGCTGCCCTAGCGTGGGTTTTCGTCCGTCAGACTAGCACACAGACGAGCAGATTTTTTCGACCAGACTCGAGTCCGTCGGAAAGATTTAAAACATGTTTTGCCGTGTACACACGGGCAGACTTTTGGGCATCTAAGGTCCGACGGTCTTTCCGATGGACTTTCAACTGACTTTTGACGGATTTCCGAACGAATGGACTTGCCTACACACGATCACACCAAAGTCCGACGGATTCGTACGTGATGACGTACACCGGACTAAAATAAGGAAGTTGATAGCCAGTAGCCAATAGCTGCCCTAGCGTCGATTTTCGTCCGTCGGACTAGCATACAGACGAGCGGATTTTTTGACCGGACTCGAGTCTGTCGGAAAGATTTGAAACATGTTCCAAATCTAAAGTCCGTCTGATTTTCGCCCGAAAAAGTCCGCTGCAGGTCCGATGAAGCCCACACACGGTCGGATTGTCCGCCAGATTCGTCCTGTCGGACCAGTCCGGTCGAAAAGTCCGCCCGTGTGTACACGGCATTACAAATCTAAAGTCCATCAGATTTTTGACCAAAAAAGTCTGCTGCAGTTTCGATGGAGCCCACACACGGTCGGATTGTCCGCCGAATTCCGTCCGTCGGACCAGTCCGGTCGAAAAGTCCGCCCGTGTGTACGCGGCATAAGGGGTAGATCTGAAATGAGGGGAATCTGCTGATTTTATCATCCAATCATGTGCAAGCTAAAATTCTGATTTTTATTTTCCTTGCATGTCCCCCTCAGATCTGCAGCGACTGCACTTCCAAGTGCACTTTCAAGTGAGCTGGCAGTGGAAAGTGGATTTTCCTTTCGTAAATAACCCCCATTGTTTCTTTTTGTATATTTCTGTTTCTTCATCTGCAGATCAAAGGGATGAACAAATGTTCCTCTGTTTAACCCCTTTAACCCGTAATTTACTCTAATCAGCCTTAATTAACTCCCTATTCTCCTCCATTTAATTATTATTTTCCTGTTTTTTTTCCCTTTTGTTCATGTCTATTTTATAAACGGTAAACAATTAAAACTTTTTTTCTGTTTACTTTTTTCAGTGAATATTTTTACACATATATATTAACATATATTTACACATTTCACTTTGAAAAAGCGCTAGATTAAAAAAACAATCAGTTTATTTCATTTGTAAATAACTTTTAAATGCTTTGTACCATTGCTGACAGCTGAAGTTAAAACAAAACAGTTGCGGTTTGGTATCGGCAAGTACTAAAAAATAAGTATTGGTACTCATTGTAAAAAAAATGGTATCGGTGCGTCTCCAGTTTGTAGAGCCTATAACTTTTACGCAAACTGATCAATATACCCTTATTGGGATTTTTTTTTACCAAAAACATATAATAGAATTCATATTGGCCTAAATTGATGAAGAAATTCGATTTTTTTACATTTTTTTATTGGGTATGTTTTATAGCAGAAAGTAAAAAATATTGTTTTTTTTCAAAATAGTTTTTTTGTTTATAGCGCAAAAAATAAAAACCGCAGAGGTGATCAAATACCACCAAAAGAAAGCTCTATTTGCAGGCAAAAAAGGACGTCAATTGTATTTATGTACAGTGTCGCACGATCGCACAATTGTCAGTTAAAGTAACGCAGTGCAGTATCGCAAAAAATGGCCTGGTCAGGATGGGGGGATGAACCTCCTGGAGATGAAGTGGTTACAGCTCCCCATCCCCCCCCTTGCTTACGCACAAATGCGCACGTCGTTCCCGCACACATATGTAAACAGTGATTACATCACACGTCAGGGATCACCGTGAATGTCAGACCGATAATTCTACCACCAGAGCTCACATTTCATAAACTGATAACCTGGAAAAGCTTTTAAAGCATCACCTGTGGAGATATTTAGATGCTGTAGTCGTCATTTTGGTATCTATTTCCTCATCATATTTTACCAACAAATCAGGTATTATGTTGTGTCTGTCTGCACTAAGATTCAATAAACTGTATTTTTATTTTTTTCGTGAAAATCTGCATTCAATAAATGGCTACACAAATATCGTGCAAGTAAAAAATTGCCACAACCACCATTTTATTCACTAGGGCCTCTGCTTTCAGAGACTATATAATGTTTGGGAGTTCTAAGCCATGTAGGTGATTTATAACAAGTATGGAATGTCAGAATTGCCCGGATGTGAGGACATTGTGGTTGCCTGGCCTCCATACTCTCAGCTCCCATTTTTCTGGGCCATTTCACGTGCAGGAAGCCAGGATCGGGAGCGCGCACAACGCAACAAAGTTTGTGTATGTGAACGAGCACCGGAAGTGGAATTCTGACTTCCGGGCCGGATAGAGAGAGATAGAGGTGCACATTGGATATCAGGACTGAGAAGTTTTGTGCGGCTGGAGGAAAGCGGAGAGATCGGCGGTGAGGAAGTTCCAGTCTCGGTGCGGGGTGACTGAGGAGGAGGTCTGGACACCAAGGCGAGGATCGGCGGTGGCGGCTTAGGCCTGGATTCCCGCTCCGAGCCCGCTGCTCCCTCCACGGCGGCCAGCACCATGGCTAAGAACTACGACACCATGGAGTTCCCGTACTGCGACGAGGTGTCCAAGTATGAGCGGCTGGCCAAGATCGGGCAGGGAACCTTCGGGTAAGAGAGAATTGGGGGGAGTTATTGAGATGGGGGGGCTGTGGGGGTCCAGGGAACGGAGATGGGGGGGGTGCTTTGGGGGACCAGGGACGGAGATGGGGGGCTGTGGGGGAGCCATGGAGCGAAGGTAGGGGGCTGTGGGGGACCAAGGATGGAGGTCGGGACTGTGGGGACAAGGGAAGGGGATGGGGGGCTGTGGTGGACCAGGGAACGGAGATGGGGGAGCCAGGGAACGAAGGTGGGGGGCTGTGGTGGACCAGGGACGGAGATGGGGGGGGGGGGGGGCTGTGGTGGACCAGGGAACGGAGATGGGGGAAACTGTGGGGGACCAGGGACAGAGATGGGGGAGCCAGGGAACGAAGGTGGGGGGCTGTGGGGGAGCTAGGGAACGAAGGTGGGGGGCTGTGGGGGAGCTAGGGAATGAAGGTGGGGGGCTGTGGGGGACCAGGGACGTTGGTCGGGGGCTGTGGGGGACCAGGGACGTTAGTCGGGGGCTGTGGGGGACCAGGGACGATGGTCGGGGGCTGTGGGGGACCAGGGACGATGGTCGGGGGCTGTGGGGGACCAGGGACGATGGTCGGAGGCTGTGGGGGACCAGGGACGATGGTCGGGGGCTGTGGGGGAGCTAGGGAACGAAGGTGGGGGGCTGTGGGGGAGCTAGGGAATGAACGTGGGGGGCTGTGGGGGACCAGGGACATTGGTCGGGGGCTGTGGGGGACCAGGGACGATGGTCGGGGGCTGTGAGGATCAGGGACGGAGATGGGGGGGTTGTGGGGGAGCCATAATACAAAGGTGGGGGGTTAGGGGGCTGTGGGGGAACAGGGATGGAGGTCGGGGCTGTGGGGACAAGGGACGGGGATGGAGAGCTGTGGTGGACCAGGTAACGGAGATGGGGGGACTGTGGGGGACTGTGGCTGTGGGGAACCAGGGATGGAGATGGGGGAGCCAGGGAACGAAGGTGGGGGGGTAGGGGGCTGTGGGGACAAGGGACGGAGGTCGGGGGTCGTGGGGACAAGGGGCGGAGGTCGAGGTGGTGGGGGACCAGGGAACGGGGATGGAGGAGGGGGGTGTAACGACAAGTATGAAAGGGCTTAAAGTCGTTTAGGACACCAAGGCAGCTACCGAACACTCAAATCAGCCGAGCAAGAAACCCATACGAATAATTCTCCCCCTAAGTACGAGGCGAGGCTCTATTGAGGGTCAAACAGGAATGAACTTTTATTGAAAGGAATACAAGTCTTATATACAGTAAAAAGAGAAGGTGTATACCTCCTGCTCATATTACTCTGAAAATACACCAGTGACCAGAAACCTAATTAACATGAGCTCATTAACTAATCCCTTTAAGCAAGCAGCCTGGTCATTGTTATGATAAATCAGGATTTCACTACAGGTCAGACTTGTCACCGAGCCTCACACAGTAGATGATACATTATTATAAGTTTAAACACAGGATATTCTCTCAGCAGGAGCTCCACTAGACGTCGGCCCGTCTCCTACATTGTACAGAGGCCAATGTGATCAGCTCTTTCAATTAACATGTTGAGTTCAGAATTAAACAAACCAAGAATAGTCTTTACATATATCCTGGGAGATATTGTGGATAAATGTTACTGTCCCATTTTAAGTAATCCAAGATATATTTTCTCACTCGCCCTGTGCCAGGATAGCACAGGGTGACTTAGACATAAGAGGTGCATGGGGAGCTGAAACAAGGGTATCCCATACTTTCCAAAGGATTCTGGGTTCCACGGGCCCTCCCGTCACAGGGGAGCCAGGGAACAAAGGTGGGGGGCCAGGGGTAGGGGGCTATGGGGGAGCCAGGGAACGAAGGTGGGGGGCTGTAGGGGACCAGGGACGGAGATGGGGGAGCCAGGGAACGAAGGTCCGGGGGTAGGGGGCTGTGGGGGACCAGGTACGGACGTCGGGGGCTTTGGTGGACCAGAGACGGAGATGAGGGGGCTGTGGGGCACCAGGGAACAGAGGTAGGAGGTTGTGGGGGACCAGGGACGGAGATGGGGTGGGGGTCCTGGGAACGGAGGTCGGGGGCTGTGGGGGACCAGGGAACGGAGGTAGGGGGCTGTGGGGGACCAGGGACGGAGATGGGGTGGGGGTCCTGGGAACGGAGGTCGGGGGCTGTGGGGGACCAGGGAACAGAGGTAGGGGGCTGTGGGGGACCAGGGACGGAGATGGGGTGGGGGTCCTGGGAACGGAGGTCGGGGGCTGTGGGGGACCAGGGAACGGAGGTAGGGGGCTGTGGGGGACCAGGGACGGAGATGGGGTGGGGGTCCTGGGAACGGAGGTCGGGGGCTGTGGGGGACCAGGGAACGGAGGTAGGGGGCTGTGGGGGACCAGGGACGGAGATGGGGTGGGGGTCCTGGGAACGGAGGTCGGGGGCTGTGGGGGACCAGGGAACGGAGGTAGGGGGCTGTGGGGACCAGGGACGGAGAGGGGGGGGGGCTGTGGGGAGCCAGGGATGGGGCAGGGGGCGGTGTTTGGTGAGCCAGGGACGGAGGATAACCAGCATCAAAATTATGGCGCCGTTTTCAACCAGCTCAGCTTGTAAAGCTGTGAATTCGCTGAGCTGCTTTCATTTTTATGCCATATGCGGTTCGAATTTCGGCCGGTTCAACGGGGATGGGCTGAGATTCGAACCATCTATGGGCAGGATGATTTTACCCAAGTCGATCGATCAATCAACTTTGGTACAACCAGCATGTCAGGTTTTCCATGCGATTGTTGCCAGTGGCTATAGCTACTACCAAAAATCACTGTGTTCTCCCAGCTGGGACGGCTCACGGTCAGCCCCCCCCCCCCCCAGGAGAACATAATAGCTCTACAGGAGCAGTCAGACAGTCAGTGTTGATGGGGGAATTGAGCGATATATATATTTTTTTTTTCTTTTGGTTTGCAAGAAAGAAATTCACACAGCTTAAAGCCCCATAGACACAGGTGGGATGTTGGTAAACATTTTCCGGTACAAAAAATATCGTCCGACATTCTGCCCGTGTGTATGTCAGTCTGTCTGTCATCGGGTTGGGCTGTGTATTAGGGACACGGTGTGCCTGTGATTGCTGTGGACACGCAAAAGTGGTGACGTCGCCCCAAAATGAGAGGAGATCCTGCCTGCCGTATAGGGAAATTATGGGGTACTTAAGTTATGGAATGAAAATGGAAAGGATTCATTTTAAACATTCCATTAGCATGTTAATGAGGGTGGTGGGGCAGGAAACTGGGGAAAAATATGGACAGATTAGACTTTAGGTTTTACGGTAAATCTTCCTGGCTTATGTTTGTGTTTTATTATCCTATTCAGTAAACTGATGTCCATGAATGCTTCTCTGCCTTTAGCCTTGGCATCATGGAGGGATCTTTTTTTTTTTTTTCTAGCAGGCCACATTGATTGCAGGTGACACTTGTTTGTCATTTATGGGGCTCAGCATGATCATCCCATAGTGTGAGAGAGAACATTTCCAGCATCTTTCTGTTTATTTACATCAACAGTTCTGTTTTTGTTTCCTTTGGCTAAGTTTCACAATAAAACATCTTATTGTATCAATTTCCCAGTGTACATAATAAACACTTCAAGTACCTTCTTTATGTGCAGTTGCCTCTTCCTAAGGCCTCTTTCACATGGACGATCCGTATGTCCGTTTTTCATCCTTCCGTTTTCGGATGAAAAACGGACATACATTCATCCCTATGGAGCGTCGGATGTCAGCGGTGACATGTCCGCTGACATCCGACCCGCTCCGATCCGAAAAGTGTAACGGAGGAAAAACCTACTTTTCCATCCGTTATCGGATCGGGTGACGACGGACACTACGGTCCGTCATCACCCGATCCCCCATAGGGGAGAGCGGCGCTCTGACAGGTCCGTCGCTGCACAGTGTGCAGCGATGCACCTGTCATCTTCCTGCTCAGCGGGGATCGGCGGAGCTATCCCCACTGAGCAAGCGGGTGTTCACGGGCGGATCATCACTGATCTGCCCCGTGTGAAAGAGCCCTAACCATGATGATGTCCAAGTAATTAACTTCTTCTTGTTCTTCTTTACAGTGAAGTGTTTAAAGCCAAGCACCGCCACACGGGCAAGAAGGTGGCTTTGAAAAAAGTATTGATGGAAAATGAGAAAGAAGGAGTAAGTACTGCCTCCTCCTTTAAACTATCTTGACATTAATCATACTGTACATTACAACATACTATGTGACAGTTTAACTATGTGTCAGCCCCAACAATTATCTTCAATGCAATAAAACTTGTGAGCTGCTACAAAATATTTATAATGTGCTAAACCCCAGCTACAGGTACCTATCTACACTCTCATCAAAGCGTGACTAAATGCAATTCTAACACAAAAGGTACAGCGCTTAATACTACTAAGACCATTATCATGCGATTATAGGTGGAGAATTTATCCAGCAAACAACACAATGCATTTACTGAGGACACTGAATTAAAATAAATCACACTGAGTTTAAAGTGTTTGTAACTCTAAAAAAAAAAAAAAAAAAAAAAAAAAAAAAAAGATCCTGTTCCCTTATAGCAGATTAAACAGCACAGTGCTTGTGCTGTCCAATCTGCCCCTCTCTAAGCTGTAAAAAACCTGTCTGATCCTGCCTGTTCCTGTGTCCCCCTCTGTGTCCTCACCACGATAATCATGGCTGCTGAGCCCTGATTACCGTGGTCAGTTTACGTCCCTCTGTTATCCACAGCTCTCCTCTGTCCCCCTCACGCCCTCCCTTCCTGCCTGTCGGCTCCGTGTCTTTGTCTCTGCCCCCCCCCCCCCTCCCTCTCCTGCCGCTATTGGTATAAAATAATGTATTACAAATTGTCACTGGCTGCCCCTCCTATTTCTAGGCATAACACACAGGGTAAGTGTTTTGTTTAAACAAAGCTTCTAAATACCTTATTACAGCTATCTTCAGGCTGGTCACATGACTCCCAGCCGGTTTCCTACTCCAATCCAGGGCTACGGTGGGAGGGGCTGAGTGCCCACTTGACCTGCCCAGCTGACGTCAGAGGGAGATCTCGGCCCCTTCCGCTGTAGACCTGTAGATCAGAGTAGTAGTGCGGCTGGGAGTCACGTGACTGGCCTGATTATAGCTGTAAAAGGCTATCTACAAGCTTCGTTTTAATAAAACACTTACCCTGTGTGTTATGCCTAGATATATTGGGCTGCCAGTGAATTCCATTTTTGTGGTAACAACCACTTGAAAGATGTTATTGTTTAGGTATAGTTTTATTTGGTTACAATAAGTGTAAAAAGTGGTGTATTATCACATGTGTTTAGATCACAGTAGTATTAAGCCCTGTACCTTTTGGTGTTATAAGTATCTTCTCTTATTCGACCTGTTTTATAGTTCTAGGATTGAACCCCCCCTTTTTTTTTTATTTTTTTTGTGGAACTCCAGGCTCCTTCAGAAAAAATTAAGAGTCAGCAGCTACAAATACTGTAACTGCTGACTTTTAATATTCGGACACTTGCCTGTCCACGAATTCAGCGGCGTCTTCACCCAAGCCAATTTTTTCGTCTGCTCCCGGGTACTGCTGCCACCATCTCGGGTAAGGAAAACTGGCAGTGAAGCCTTGCATTTTCACAGCTGGTACCCGCATGCGCAAAGCACCCTGCACTTTGTGAATAGCCCGGCAAAGGGGGGGAAGGAGGAGGAGGAGGGGGCGAACTTCTGCCTGAGTTTGCTGCGGTGAGCTCAGCCAGAAGTGGGAGCGAATACCTGTCATAATAAGCAGAGCTTCCCCTTTTGGGTGGAGCGCTGCTTTAAGTGTTTAAGTAAAAAAAAAAAAAAAAAAAGGTTGATCATGTCAGACATTCAAAGCTGTCCTGTCCTCCCAGTTCTTTTCTTGGGCTACAGAACAATTCTCCCTTATGTGGGGGGGGAAGGAATTCAGTAGGTTGGCAAATGACAACCGGGCAAAGCTTAGACTACTTGCAAATTTCACTCCACAAAGTCTTGTGTGTTGTCAGCCCACAACAGGGAGTTCAGAAATAAGCGCATTTCTGGCAGGTCAGCAATTACTTTTGTGTACTTGCAGGGTCTTTAGAGAGAGAACACATCGTAAAATGTCCATGTATCGCAAAGATGTACTGCATATGTTTTTTTTTGTTTTTTTTTCCCAACATATGCTTTAATTATTTTGTTTCTCCCTCTCTTTAGTTCCCAATCACGGCTCTACGTGAGATAAAAATTCTTCAGCTGCTGAAACATGAAAATGTCGTAAATCTGATTGAGATTTGTAGAACCAAAGGTACAGCATGTTGAGTATTTTGACTTTATTCAGACCAGTGTTCAGTTTTCTGTTGGACACATTTAGATGAAGCACTAGTTTGGAATTCACCCCCCAAAAAAATACCTTCCATCTCTATTCATATGTGGCTCTCCTTTTTTAAAGTGGAACTCCAACCAAATGTGTTTTTTTTTTTTTTTTTTTTGTTTTAGAAATAGTAGGAACTTGTTGGAGCCTTTGAGTTTAAATAGTGCCCTTATGAGGGGGGTTGTCTTCTCCTTCTGTCTTGGTGATCTTCTGTGATCAGGGCAGGAAGTGAGAAATCTTCCATTGGAGATGCAGCCAAAAGGATTTTATTATGTCTGTTCATTAAGTTAGAAAAAATACCTGGTGATCCTGCCTGAAATCTTGTGGGCTGACAACTGTGTGTTTACTCTGCCTGCTTTTTCTGTGGACTACAGAGCACTTCCCCTCTGTATGGAACCAATGAGAAGGGGAGGGTGTTTTCTACCCAAAAGACTTCCTGTCCTAGGGTGACAACACTGCTCCATAGATACAGTACAATGAGCGAGCGTTATTGGCAGGATCACCAGGTGAATATTAAGGAAGAGGGGCCAGGAAATGTATCTAACCTCCACATCTAAAAACTGGTAAACTGTAAAATATTACATCATCTCTTGGGTTGTACAAAGATGTTGTCACTAGCCTGGAACAATGAGCTATCGTAACAACAAAGGCAGATGGCATTGTCAGGAGAAGATCTGCAATGGCAGCTTCCATGACAGGTATCGCTTATGGTGTACTTGTCAATTTCACTCAGTGGTGTTGCCATCTTTATAGGCCTTTTTATATTTCTTAGCGATTCCTGAATCCCGGTGGGACTTAGGAACTCTGGTGCTTGGGAACTACCAAGTCCTTGACAGGCACGACTATATTTCAGACTATTTACATCCTTTTATATATGCTTTGATCCCTAACTTTTCCACAAATATTTTGCTCATGTCATTTTCACAGCAAATCAGTACAACCGCTGCAAAGGAAGCATCTTCCTGGTATTTGACTTCTGTGAACATGATCTAGCTGGACTTCTTAGCAATACGCATGTCAAGTTCACTCTTTCTGAGATAAAGAAGGTCATGCAGATGCTCCTCAATGGTCTCTACTACATCCACAGGAATAAGGTAAGTTAACACCTTGTCCTTCCCTTTTTTTTTTTTGTCGGTTCTCTTTACCACTCATCCTAAAACAGAAAGGTCTCTAGGGCCTGTGTCGGTAGAGTTTGTGTCAGATGAGTTTTGTTTTCTCATACAAGTCTGAGAATGCAAAGCCCACCTGAAGGAGGTCAAATGTACATGTTAGTGAGCTCTGATCCCAGAAGCATCTCAAACTGATGTCATTGACAAGCCCGAAGCCCATCAATACTCTGTGCCATCATCTAAGAGCTGGGCATAGTAAAGTAAATAGAATATGGTAAAAAAAAAAAAAAAATCCCTTCTATCTCTAGGTGTGTTCTGCCCATGGACTGGCTTAAAGCACAACTCCAGACAAAACTTCTTTAGCTTTGGACAAAGTTTTACTTTTTGTGTATTTAAAAAACAAGTATGGCCAAAGCTTTTTAGGCTATACTACTACTACACGTTTATTTCTGCACTCCTGTGACCCAGATTCAGCTGACAGCAGGCTAAACCCGCTGTTGGCTGGTGTCACAGAGCCAGTCCAGGCTCTGCAGGGATCCCAACAATACTCTTAGGGTCCACCCAGATGCCTGACTGGCAGCTGGCTCAGGCTATTGGCATGACGCTTAGAGCTTAACTCAGCTGCTCCTGCCCCCTCCCCAGCTCTGCGCTCTAGTGAGCACTGGAGGAGCAGGACATAAGTGACCACTCTCTGCTCCAGGATAAAATGGAAACCTGTGTTAAATGTTTTCTTTCAAATGAAGCATGGAACCAGGGATCTCTGATAATTGCTTAATGTCTGCTCCAGTTTTTATAAACCACCCCCTTTGTGTACTAGGTTTTGCATTTGCTGATAATTGTTCTTTCTGTCTCATCAGATCCTGCACAGAGACATGAAGGCAGCAAACGTGCTGATCACTAGAGATGGAGTTTTAAAATTGGCTGATTTTGGATTGGCCCGGGCCTTCAGCCTTGCCAAAAACAGCCAGCCAAACAGATACACCAATCGTGTGGTCACACTCTGGTACCGCCCCCCTGAACTACTTCTAGGTAAGGTGGTTGGTTAGGATTAGAGTAAATTATTTTAATACATTTTTGTCACTGCTTTGTGATTGTCAGTGATTTGTTTTGTATTTAAAGATAAGAGTACTTTAAAAATAGAGTGCCTTTATCCCTTTTTCCCCTAACCTGACCTAACTCACCCTCCAACTTCACAGATACATCCTTGCCTAGATCCAATGGCTGCAGTTTCGCTCTGTTTACTTTCTCTAGTGGAAGTTTTCACTGTCCTGGGCATGACTGTGCGTTAGTGCCCCATAGACTTCTGTAGAGTCTATGGAGCTGTAATGTACAGGCACTGACAGGACAGTGAAGAATGTTTGTGCTAGGTGTAAAATGTCTGAACTGCGTCCTTCAGATTGAGGTAAGCATGGTCCTGTTAATTTAGGTCAGGGGAAGGGTGCAGATGAAAATAGTTTTAAAAGCATTTAGATAATGTGAAGGACAGTAAAAAGAACTCTCCAACAGGGGATCTTCTTAACATGCATTTGTCCAAACCTAAATTAACTTTTTTGGTAGTGTGCATATTGCAGTATCAGCAGACCACAGCTATTGCTAGCAATGTGCTTCTGTCACATCCCCCCCCCCCCCCCCCCAAAAATGACTTCTGCACACTTTTACTCTACAGAAATATGAGCATGGGCATGTCTCCATAATGTTTCTCTTTCAATACATTTTTATTGAAAGGTCTTAAAGCGGAGTTCCACCCAAAAGTGGAAGTTCTGCTTTAAGCACTCCTTACCACCTTAAATGCCACTTTTGGGGGGGAGCAGGTACCTGTTCATACTTGCGCTCGGGCCTCCTGGGCAGCTCGAGCGGAAGTTCTCCTTTCCCCCTCCCTCCCTGCAGTCTTCTTCGGGGATACGTTACAGGTCCCAGAAGATTGCCCGGCCATTGAGGAGGCACAGCGCGTCTTGCGCATGGTCTGTGCGCATTCGGCTATGAAGCTGCAAGCTGCCCACACTCTCAATGCTGGTGCTGGGGACAGCCTAGGGTTCGGGCGGCCGTATTGCTGGACCGTGGGACAGTTGAGTGTGTGTTTGTTTATTAAAAGTCTTTTAATAAACACAAAAATGGCTGGAACTCTGCTTTAAAGAATACAACATGCAACCGCAATCAGATATACAGATAGAAGCTTGATATCGACACTTAAGTCATAGGCAGTCGTACATCAAATAGAGTATTCAGAGCGAATGACAATCTCAGCACTCATAGCCTCCATCATATTACAAGGTGATCCCCTTTTAATTGATAGAATTATTGGATGTGGTATATACTGAAAATCTGGATAATGTTTGGAAAGATTTGGTGGCCTTTGAGGTACCAGTGCTGGAGTTCCACTGTAGGCACGCCCATGGGTAATTTATTTATTGAGGTCTGACATTTTCCTATTGTTTACTTAAACCTGTTTGCATAGAATTCAAACATTTTGTTGTTGAAGGCGTGACTGTACATTCTAACATCAGTTTGGTACTTTTAGGAGAGCGTGATTACGGTCCTCCGATAGACTTATGGGGTGCTGGATGTATAATGGCCGAAATGTGGACCCGGAGTCCCATCATGCAAGGGAACACTGAACAGCACCAGCTAACTCTGATCAGCCAGCTGTGTGGTTCCATCACCCCTGAGGTGAGTACAGTGGCTGCTTGGTGGCCATTTTTTGCTTGGACTACCTTACTTAGATTAGTATTCCTCACTTAGGCAGTTGTAACATTCTAAAACAAAAGGCTCAAATCACAAAGATTCAAACACAAGTATAAGTAAGGATCTTAAAGTGGTTCTAGAGGCTTAAAGTAGAACAATAGGAAAACTTTTTTTTTTTTTTTTAATTTTGGATAGAGTACGGAAGGATTATAACCCCTGTCAGATTTTTCTTTCACCATCTGTGTCCCATTGCAGAGATTTCCCTTCACATCCTGTCCCATAATCCAACAGGAAGTGAGACAAAATCCCTGCAAATTAAGGAAATTCATTGGGGACCCCCAGACCACCAGAACTTGTGTCCCCAGTGAAAGATTTCCCCTCTATTACTTTTCTAAGGACAACACAAAATTTGGGGATTTTCTTTTACTTTCACTTTTAATGATAATGGCAAACAGGACAATTAAAGAGGGAGAATCTCCCTAACTCAGACAGCAATAAAAACTGACAAGCATTCTAATCCCTCGCCACTCTATCCAAAACTAAAAAAAAAAAAAGAAAGTTTTGCCTTTTTAGTTATACTGCAAAGTTTTTTTGCCTTAACGCATTATCTGCATTAAGGTCAAAAACCTGTGACCAGGACCCCCCCCCTCTCTAAATACTTACCCAAGCCTGATCTTGATCCAGTGCTGTGCCCAAGAGCAGCAGCTCTCTCCACTTTTTCTTCACAGGACAGGGGCGAAGGAGCACGGCAGAGCCACACTGTCTGTCTATGGTCGCAGGCAGCGTGGCTCGAAATCGAGCCCACATGAGTGCTGCCATAGGAAGTGGCTTCTCATAGGGTCACTCACCAGCGAGGAGGAGTGCCAGTGGGGGACCCCAGAAGAGGAGGATCAGGGCTGAAATAAATTGCCTATGGCACATACTCAAGCGCTCAAAATGGTGACAAAAAAAACTTTTCTGAAGTCCACTATGTGAAAGCATGAATTACCATTTAATAGATGGCAGGCAATAAGCAGCTGTCAAGGGGGCACATGATTAAAATAAATTGCTATGCAGTAGAAACTGAGTAAAGAATACCATTGAAGGCATAACTAGTTATTGGCAGCTCCAGGTGATTCAGATCAGGGAAAGACCTATAGAATGGTGCACACAAATAGCCAGGGGGCAGGATCAATAAAAATGGCAGTTTATTAAAACATTCCTGGAAAATTACATAAGTGTCTGGGAAGCACTACAGAGGTGAAAATTGTGAAGCTGTAAACAGCAGACAAAAAAAACAGGGACTGCTGAGCTGGATGGTGGTTTGCTACACAACTGTGAATCAAGAAGCTGTAAGCATGTGCCCTCTGCCCCACTCGGTGAGATCGATGCTGCAAACCGGGAGGACTGAGTAGCACTGGAGTAGGACTTGCAGGGACTTGGAACAGCAGGTGAGTGGTAGGACCACTAGGCCAGGAGATGGAATGCCAGACCTCCAGGGGTACAGACCACTGTCAGCATGTTAGGCTTCCCTCTAGGCTGTTAGGAGAGACCAAAGTTAGAGGATTGAGTGGGCTGACAAACGTGTTTCAGGGACCTGCCCCATCTGACTGGATGACCTTAAAGGGGTGGGTCCCTGAAACACGCCCCCCCCCCTTTTATTTATTTATTTATTTTTTTGCAGGTTCACTTTAAAACAATTTTAAAGTCAGCAGCTACAAATACTGTAGCTGTTAACTTTTACAATAAGGACACTTACCTGTCCAGGGAGCTCGCAATGTCGGCACCCAAATCCGACCTGCTCATTGGCTCCGGGTGCAGGCGCCGGCATACTTACTAAGGGAAACAGGAAGTGAAGCCTTGCGGCTTCACAGCCTGTTTCCTACTGCGCATGCGTGAGTCGCGCAGCGCTTTCTGAATATCCCAGAAGGCAACAGGGGGAAAGGAGGAGGGCACAAAAAAAAACACGGAAGGGACATGCCTCGCCGCGGCGCCATGGGACGGAAGTTCCCAAGAAAGTATACGAAAGAAGTATGGAAAAGAAAAAAAAATCCAGAAACTAGGGGGTTGGGGTGTTGCTTATGTTTTCAAAGGAGCTCAATTTTTGCCTGAAACACCGCTTTAAAGGCAAAACCGTTCTAAGAAAAAATACGCTGGCTTGTGTTGACCGACCTTACCATTTAAAAGTACCAGTTCCTTGGGTGTCATGCTGATCCAGTGACTGCATTGCTTTCAGACGCTGAGCTTTGCTGATTAGGGCTATGAATTCGTTCTCTGCATTTTTTTTTTTTTTTTTTTTTAATGGGTCAGTGACTTCAAAATTATTGGAATCAGAGACTGGGATGTTAGCAATGGTGGCCTCTGTATTTATCTCAATAGAAGGATCTCTAGAAGGTGTGCACCTTTTCTAAATAATGTAGTGCAGTGACCGGGGACCCCTTCACCCCTATATTATGTCCAAGAATCTTAGGGGCCTATTTATGATAGAGAGCGGATACTTCTATCTACTATACTCCGTAAGTTTACTGTACACAGTGGCCTGTGTTTTGTGGCCCATTCATGTCCAGCCAGCAATGTCCTACTGAGTTCTCTTTGCAGCGTGCAGCTGAGAGAGCTCTGTGATTGGAGCAGAGCCCCCTCTCATGTTAATCATTTTAATAGCATTAGGACTCCACTAGCGCTCTACTTTATAAATGTGCTGTGATTTTTTTTTTTTTTTTTTTTTTTAATATTATTATTTTTTTTATAAAAACAGTCACAAGGGCATGCTGCTGCATTTTTAAAGGTACCCTTAGTGTCTGCCTGAAGATTTAGCAATTGTAAAACAATGATTGGTATTGATATGATGAATGAGAATCTTTGATTTTTTGCTCCTGAATGTGCTGTTTAGAAAGACAAACCATGCCCATACCATAGATTTGTAGCAAGAAATAAAGCCCATCTCAGATAATGTCCCATTTCCATAGCTTGTGCATAAAAGCCTTCTTAATATTTCCTTTACATTTTTAGGTGTGGCCCAATGTGGACAAGTATGAACTTTATCAGAAACTGGAACTGCCCAAAGGCCAAAAAAGGAAGGTTAAGGAAAGACTAAAGGCTTATGTGAAGGATGCCTACGCCCTCGATCTTATCGACAAGCTACTTGTCCTGGATCCAGCACAGAGAATTGACAGCGACGATGCCCTTAACCATGACTTCTTCTGGTCTGACCCAATGCCTTCTGACCTCAAGAACATGCTTTCAACTCACAACCAGTCCATGTTTGAATACCTCGCTCCTCCCAGGCGACGGGGGGGTCACATGCCTCAGCAACCAGCCAATCAGGGCAGGAACCCTGCAACTAATCAGTCTGAATTTGATCGAGTCTTCTAAGGCGGCAGTGCTCAGTGTGACGTACTTGTGCCCCAACTATCAAAAGTCGAATAATTGCCAAGTCTTCGACAAAACAAACCAGATCAGAAATTTTACAGGATGGTCACTGGATGTACCAACTTTGCCGATGACTTGAGTTGTAGTAAAGAGGAACATTCCTCTAAGATCTGAGCATGTTGCTTGAAAGAAGATCAACAGGTTTGATTTTAGAAACTGGTGCTTATATGTATGTACACTATGTTCTTGAGAGAATGTAGGTATTTATTTTATTATAGAAACCCCGTCTTGTCTTGGAATTGCAGCTCTGTATCCAGGATTTAAAAAAAACACCTCGGCAGGATACAAACCTCCAATTTGGAAGACCATTTGCCTTTTTTTCTTTTTTTTTTTTTTTTTTTTTTTTTTTTTGGGGGGGGGGGGGGGGGGGGAATTGCAGCTCTTTGCTTAAAGACACACCATGTCTCCAGTGGCATTAAACCATCTATTCTACGGGATCATCTTAACTTAAAACTGACACCCTTCGCTCTCTCTGTACTTGTTAGAACTTCAATAAAAACTATTGTACGAGAACCCCTAGCCAGGATACCACAGTACCAGAATGCTTTATTTCTGTAATATTTTATTTTTTTTCCCTTGTAATGAAAGGGATATTGGTGTATTTTCAGCAAATGTGGTTTTTGAGTTATAATCTCGGTATTGACGGTTATTTGATGTCAGTATTTCCAGGTTTTGTGTACCATAGGTTTGTTATTTTAACTATAGAGATTTTTAGATTAGCCACAAATGGAGCTCCTGGTACATTTACTTTTTTTTTTTTTTTCTCTCTTAAAGGGTTAGTTCATCTTTATTACAAATCAATCTTAGCATTGTTTACACACATAAAATGGCAATCATAATGTAAAACCTCATTTGCAATGGAGCCTTGGATTACAAGCATAATCCGTTCCGGGAGAATGCTTGTAATTTAAAGCACTCTCTTATCAAAGCTAGTTTCCCCATAGAAGTCAATGGAAACAAAGATAATTTGTTCCGCATTGACTTCTATTGCATGCAATACCGCATGTGGCCAGAGGTGTGGGGGGCGGGGGGGGGGGGGTGCCGGAGAGCCTCGGAAATACTCGGGGACAACTCGGCTGAACTCGGAAAGTATTCTGTGATTCTGAGTATTTCCGAACGGCTCCGAACCAGTCCGAGTGTCACCGGCGCCCCCGCACCTCTGGCCAAATGCAGTACTGCACACCCCATTACCTTGAATTCTGCTTGTTTTGCGAGACAACACAGGATTAAAAAAAAAAAAAAAAAAAAAGTTGCTCGTCTTTCAAAGCGCGCGTTACTCGTAAACCAAGGTTCCACTGTATTTTAAAACATGCATACCCCCTATTTTTGTTAAAGCCTCCTTTCAAAAAAAAAAAATGCGCTCCAGAAGTGCATTTTTGGTTTGTACATGGTCTGAGTTTGCACACGCATTAAATTGTGGGACATGTAGTTCAACCACTTGCTGCCCAGTGTACGCATATAAACATCCTGGATGGCAAATGGTTAAATCAGGATCGTAGCTGCAGCCATGATCCTGGTTAAGTTTTTTTGCAGCCAATGATGGGCTTTCAAGTGCAAGTGATCTGATCGGCTTTACAGACGACCGTTCACTTTGACAGTGCTTTGCCGGTCCTGGGCTCTACAGTTTCACCAGGGAGCCTGGGACCGCTGTAAGCAGTCCATTTTGCTGGCACCGGAGAAGATAGGGGAATGGATGTTCCTCCATCTCCTCTGATGAATTTTTGCCAGAAAGGGATGAGGATTTAATCACTTCTGGTTTCAATGCTCTTTCCCTGGCTGTTACAGTGTTTGATCAAAAGCTTTTGAAGTGCAAGGGAGATATCAGGGGTCCAATAGGCCTCTGATGTCTCTACAAAGAGTACTTGTCCGCATCCAAAGCTATCACAAGGGGTCTTGTTCAATTAGTCGCCATTTCACAGGCGTGCACAATTTTAAATCTTGACGTGTTTGGTATCTATTTACTCACCACAAAATCATTCTGTTTTTTGCTGAATATATGCATTTGATTAATGGCTGCGCAAATAACCTGTGACATAAAAAAAGTTTATACCGTTTTATTCCCCTGAGCTTCTGCTTTCAGAAAATTATATAATTTTTTGGAAACTTTTGGGGTTCTAATCCATTTTCTAACAAAAAATAATGCTGTTTTTAATTATGTATAGGGAAAATTTCAAAATGCCCTGGACAGCAAGCGGGTGATCATTGGGCACTGGAGTTCAGTGCCCAGTGATTGGACCACAATTCAGTGCAAGGGCCCCACAACGTAGTTGGAAGAGGCAGCATTTTTATTTCCATTTTTTAATAGTCCATCTCTCAAAGTTTAATTTTAGGGCAGTGTAAGTACGTTGGCTGGGAAAGGCTGGCCTACACGTAGGAATTTTTAAAGTTGGAGCGTTTTTGTGACCAGCACTGTTTTACCACCTATTGGATAAATGTAATGCACTATAAGTTTTATTGTAAAGGTGAACTAACCCTTTAAAGTGGACCTTGCTCTTAAAGGCAAGATCTGCCTATTCTATCGGGTCATATCTAATTGCCATATGATGGCAGGAAAAAAGAATAGAAAATCTACCCACCTTTCACCTCCACTCAAGATCCTTCTGGTGAGATACTGGAAATGCAGAGGATCCCAAATCTTGCTCATGATGCACTATGCTAGAGGTCTCACGAGATTTGGGATAATCTGTGTTCGCAGGATTTTGTCAGGTATTGTAAGTATATTTTTTAGTGATTTTGTGGCGATTTTCATATAAGGGAGGGAAGCCTGATGTAATAGACAGCTGCACAGGTGGTGCATTGTTTTTAACGACTCAAAGGTTGGGTTACCAAAGAGAGAGAAAACTGGTCTCTGTTACTTGTTTAGCTGGAAAAAAAAAAAAGAAGATTGAAAGTTATACTTTTCCTGATAAATATATTTTTTTTATATTGAAAACTTATGATTCTCCTGTTTTTGTGCTTTGCGTTGTATCAAGTCTGTATTAAAGTATCACTAAGGCTCGGTGCACACCTATGAGTGTGTGCCAGCTGCGTTTGCTCGGGCACGGCAGTCCATTCATTTCAATGAGCTGCCGTGCCTGTGTTTCCCGCAGAAAAGGGTGAATGCACCTCTTTCAAAACACGGCCCGCAGGGAATTTGCATGGTCATTTTTACTTGTAATTTCCCTGAGGTTTCTGCATCTGCAGAACATGCGTGGCGGTGCCATTCAGAATCCGTGAGTTTTCTTGCAGCAGCATGTTTTCACTGTGGGTGTTAATAGGTGCAGGAATCGCTGCGATTTCTGCACCCGCAGGCCACCCACATAGGTGTGAACTGAGCCTAAACTCTGGTTTAAAGAGAAGTAGGGCCCAAGCTCTTTTGGGTCAGAGGAGCGCACTTAGTTCTGCACTCCTGTGACCCAGATTTAGCTGACAGTGGGCTAAAGTCTGCAGTCGGCTGACATCGCTGATCCCTGGTCCAGACTGCAGGGATCCCAACAATAATGTTGGGATCTGCCCAGATACCTGACTAGGAGCTGACTCAGCCTTTCAGCATGCAGCTGTGAACCTGACCCAAGTGCTCCCATCCACAGGCCAGTGCTGGAGGGACAGAGCAGAGAGATGGTGACTGACTGTTACCATCTCTCTGCTCAGAGTGGACCCGAGAACTGAGTGATCAGCGGTCTTTGAACGCTCAACTCTCAATGTAGAGGGGACAGATGAAGCTTGGATCGATACTGCAGCCATCTAGGTGAGCATAAGGATTCATGTACACTAGCAGCTCCTAAACTCAACTCCATAAAACCCTGTGTCCATGCAAAGATTAGGCTTTTAGCATCATTTATGAGCTGCTGCGGTTAGGGGAGCTTCAACCTCTCTCTCCTAAACGCGGAAGAATCGCGTTCAGGATAGGAACGTTTTGGCCGCGGGATAATGCGAATGATTTTGCAGCATTTTGCTTTTCCTGCAGCCAGCGGTCAAAATAGGCTGTGTATACATGAAGCCTTAATTTTTGTTTGTTTTTTTTTAGTTTTTTTTTTGTTTTTTTTTTGGGATCCCACACTTCTCTTTAACCACTTGCTTACTGGGCACTTAAACCCCACTCCTGCCCAGACCAATTTTCAGCTTTTAGCACTGTCACTCTTTGAGCAACAATTGCATGGTCATACAACACTGTACCCAAATGAAGTTTTTATCATTTTTTTCCCCACAAATAGAGCTTTCTTTTGGTGGTATTTGATCACCTCTGGGTTTTTTTATTTTTTGTTAAGAAAATTAAAGAAAGATTGAAAAAAAACTATTTTATTTTATTACATTTTGCAAACAGGTAATTTTTCTCCTTCCTTGATGTATGCTGATGAGGCTGCACTGGTGGGCACCGAAGGGTGACCGTGATAGGGCACTGCTAGGTGGCACTGATTGGCACCACTGGTGGGCATTGATAGGTGCCACTTGTGGGCATTCATAGGTGGCACTGATTTGTGGCACTGGTGGTCACAGATGAGATGGCTGTACATCTTCCTCTTCGGGACCGATGTCCCTTGCACAGAAGCTGGTGATCGGCTTTTTTGTCTCCTCACGCTGACAGCTGACAGACGAGATTGGCTGACAGCTGATCACGTGGTAAGGGGCCGGGATCGGCCCCTTACTCCGATCTGGGATCACCCGAGTCTCATTTGACTCTGCGATCACAGCGTGCGCCGCGCACGCCGTGAGGGGACCGTGCAAAGGGGGGACGTTGATTGACGGCCTCCAGGCAAAGTAGGTCCGCGCTGTAGCCGTCATTCGGCTATAGCACGGATCTGAAGGGGTTAAAAAAAAGAAAACCCGAAAAGCTATTCCATTATGTATTCTGAACTAAAATAAAAACAATACCCCTTCTATTGCTCTGTCTCCTCTTAAATTTTTTTTTTATTCTGCTGTGATCTGACTTCCTGAGAGGATGACTACATTTGTTCTCCATGGTCTCACTGCATCTAGGAATGTAGCCACCCTCTCTTGCTCGCTCTCACATTGGATTATGAGATTTGTAGCGTACATGGAGCCATGCATATGACCCCAACTAACATGCACTGCTCATTCCGAACAAACAGAAGTAAGAGGGGAAAGGAAAGGTTCAGGAGCTCACAGGGGATGTTGCAAGGAGGCAGAAAAACACAATAATAAACGATTTAATGAAAATTTATTACAGGGCCATTAATGTGTGGATGTATATGGATTATTTTATTGTTTAGTGTCCCTTTTTTAAAGAACTCTCTCATAAGTATTAAAAAAAATTAAATACAGGTTCATATACATTTATGCCCAAATCTCTGTACTAACTTTTCTAATAAAACATGAAGAAAATCCCTTCTTTATTCTTTGCTTTCCAGCTTCTCTGCTCCTCCCTGGATATAAGCCCGATTTGTTTGAATTACTAACATTGAGCTCAGGCAGAGCTTATTTAACGCCCGTTCAGTGAGTGCTTGGGGGTCTGTTTATAGGGTTTCTACCTATTTGTTGCTAGGATGCAAGTGACCATGCGCACAGTGTGTTTGGTTCTGGTGCATGCGGCTAGGCGCACAGTGTTGGTTGTTCTGGTGCATGCAGCCAGGCGCACAGTGTTGTTGGTTGTGCTGGCAGCCAGGTGCAACATGCTATTGTCATTTCTGGTGCAGGTGTGCAGCGTTGGTTGTTATGGTGCAGACGGCTAGACACATAGTGTTTATTGTTGGGTCTGGTGCAGATGGCCAGGTGCGCAGTGTTGTTGGCATTTCTGGTGCAGATGGGTAGGCACAAAGTGTTCTTGGTTGTTCTGGTGCAGGCGGCCAGCCGCACCTTGTTATTGCTTGTGCAGGTGGCCAGACGCACAGTGGTGTTGGTTGTTCTGGTGCAGACAGCCGGACGCACAGTGGTGTTGGTTTTTCAGTGCAGACAGCTGGGCGCACAGTGTAACATTTCTGTCTTTGCAGATGACACCAAGCTATGCAGTGGAATAACGTCCTTACAGGATGTCTCCAATTTACAAGCTGACCTCAATGCACTGTCTAATTGGGCGTCTATGTGGCAGATGAGGTTTAATGTTGAGAAATGTAAAGTTATGCACTTGGGGGCTAAGAATATGCATGCATCATAAATGCTAGGGGGAGTACAACTGGGGGAATCTGTCGTGGAGAAGGATCTGGGGGTTTTGGTAGATCATAAGCTTAATAATAGCATGCAATGTCAAGCTGCGGTTTCCACAGTAAGGAAAGTCCTTTCTTGTATTAAGAGAGGTATGGACTCCAGAGAGAGAGATATCATTTTGCCCCTCTACAAACCATTAGTAAGACTTCATCTGGAATTTGCAGTTCAGTTTTGGGCACCAGTTCTCAAAAAGGATATCGGGGAACTGGAGAAAGTGCAGAGAATGGCAACCAAACTGATAAGAGGCATGGGGGAGCTCAGCTATGAGGAAAGATTAAAGGAACTGAATCTATTCTCTCTTGAGAAGAGGAGAATAAGGGGGGATATGATCAACATGTTCAAATATATAAGGGGTCCATATAGTGAACTTGGTGTTGAGTTATTCTCTTTATGGTCAACCCAGAGGACAAGGGGGCACTCTTTACGACTGGAGGAAAAGAGATTTAGTCTCCGAATACGGAAAGGTTTCTTCACAGTAAGAGCTGTGAAAATGTGGAATAGACTCCCGCCAGAGGTGGTTCTAGCCAGCTCAGTAGATTGCTTTAACCACTTGACGACCGCCTCACGCCGATGTACGTCGGCAAAGTGGCACGGACAGGCAAAATCACGTACAGTGTACGTGATTTGCCTTCCGCGGGTGGGGGGTCCGATCGGACCCCCCCCCCGGTGCCCGAGGCGGTCGGTGGTGAGGGGGAGACCATCCGTTCGTGGCCCCCCCCTCGCGATCGCCGCCGGCCAATCGAATCATTCCTTTGCTGCTGTATGCTAAACAGCAGCAAAGGAAATGATGTCATCTCTCCTCGGCTCGGTATTTTCCGTTCCGGCCCGAGGAGAGAAGACATCAATGTGAGTGCACCAACACACACACACACAGTAGAACATGCCAGGCACACAAAACACCCCGATCGCCCCCCGATCCCCCCCCAATCACCCCCCCCCCCCCCTGTCACAAACTGACACCAGCAGTTTTTTTTTTTTTTTTTTTCTGATTACTGCATTGGTGTCAGTTTGTGACAGTTAGTGTTGGGACAGTGAGTATTACCCCCCTTTAGGTCTAGGGTACCCCCCTAACCCCCCCTAATAAAGTTTTAACCCCTTGATCACCCCCTGTCACTAAGCGATCATTTTTCTGATCGCTGTATTAGTGTCGCTGGTGACGCTAGTTAGGGACATAAATATTTAGGTTCGCCGTCAGCGTTTTATAGCGTCAGGGACCCCCATATACTACCGAATAAATGTTTTAACCCCTTGATTGCCCCCTAGTTAACCCTTTCACCACTGATCACCGTATAACCGTTACGGTTGACGCTGGTTAGTTTGTTTATTTTTTATAGTGTCAGGGCACCCGCCGTTTATTACCGAATAAAGGTTTAGCCCCCTGATCGCCCGGCGGTGATATGCGTCGCCCCAGGCAGCGTCAGATTAGCGCCAGTACCGCTAACACCCACGCACGCAGCATACGCCTCCCTTAGTGGTATAGTATCTGAACGCATCAATATCTGATCCGATCAGATCTATACTAGCGTCCCCAGCAGTTTAGGGTTCCCAAAAACGCAGTGTTAGCGGGATCAGCCCAGATACCTGCTAGCACCTGCGTTTTGCCCTTCCGCCCGGCCCAGCCCAGCCCACCCAAGTGCAGTATCGATCGATCACTGTCACTTACAAAAGACTAAACGCATAACTGCAGCGTTCGCAGAGTCAGGCCTGATCCCTGCGATCGCTAACAGTTTTTTTGGTAGTATTTTGGTGAACTGGCAAGCACCAGCCCCAGGCAGGGTCAGGTTAGCGCCAGTACCGCTAACACCCACGCACGCAGCATACGCCTCCCTTAGTGGTATAGTATCTGAACGGATCAATATCTGATCCGATCAGATCTATACTAGTGTCCCCAGCAGTTTAGGGTTCCCAAAAACGCAGTGTTAGCGGAATCAGCCCAGATACCTGCTAGCACCTGCGTTTTGCCCCTCCGCCCGGCCCAGCCCACCCAAGTGCAGTATCGATCGATCACTGACACTTACAAAACACTAAATGCATAACTGCAGCGTTCACAGAGTCAGGCCTGATCCCTGTGATCGCTAACAGTTTTTTTGGTAGTATTTTGGTGAACTGGCAAGCACCAGCCCCAGGCAGCGTCAGGTTAGCGCCAGTACCGCTAACACCCACGCACGCACTGTACACCACCCTTAGTGGTATAGTATCTGAACGGATCAATATCTGATCCGATCAGATCTATACTAGCATCCCCAGCAGTTTAGGGTTCTCACAAACGCAGTGTTAGCGGGATCAGCCCAGATACCTGCTAGCACCTGCGTTTTGCCCCTCCGCCCGGCCCAGCCCAGCCCACCCAAGTGCAGTATCGATCGATCACTGTCACTTACAAAAGACTAAAACGCATAACTGCAGCGTTCGCAGAGTCAGGCCTGATCCCTGCGATCGCCAACAGATTTTTTTGGTAGCGTTTTGGTGAACTGGCAAGCGCCAGCGGCCTAGTACACCCCGGTCGTAGTCAAACCAGCACTGCAGTAACACTTGGTGACGTGGCGAGTCCCATAAGTGCAGTTCAAGCTGGTGAGGTGGCAAGCACAAGTAGTGTCCCGCTGCCACCAAAAAGACAAACACAGGCCCGTCGTGCCCATAGTGCCCTTCCTACTGCATTCGCCAATCCTAATTGGGAACCCACCGCTTCTGCAGCGCCCGTACTTCCCCCATTCACATCCCCAACCAAATGCAGTCGGCTGCATGAGAGGCATTTTCTTTATGTCCTCCCGAGTACCCCTACCCAGCGAACCCCCCCAAAAAAGATATTGTGTCTGCAGCAAGCGCGGATATAGGCGTGACACCCGCTATTATTGTCCCTCCTGTCCTGACAATCCTGGTCTTTGCATTGGTGAATGTTTTGAACGCTACCATGCACTAGTTGAGTATTAGCGTAGGGTACAGCATTGCACAGACTAGGCACACTTTCACAGGGTCTCCAAAGATGCCATCGCATTTTGAGAGACCCGAACCTGGAACCGGTTACAGTTATAAAAGTTAGTTACAAAAAAAGTGTAAAAAAAAATAAATATATATATATATATATATATATATATATATATATATATATATATATATATATATATATATATATAAAATAAAAAAAAATAGTTGTCGTTTTATTGTTCTCTCTCTCTCTATTCTCTCTATTGTTCTGCTCTTTTTTACTGTATTCTATTCTGCAATGTTTTATTGTTATTATGCTTTATCATGTTTGCTTTTCAGGTATGCAATTTTTTATACTTTTACCGTTTACTGTGCTTTATTGTTAACCATTTTTTTGTCTTCAGGTACGCCATTCACAACTTTGAGTGGTTATACCAGAATGATGCCTGCAGGTTTAGGTATCATCTTGGTATCATTCTTTTCAGCCAGCGGTCGGCTTTCATGTAAAAGCAATCCTAGCGGCTAATTAGCCTCTAGACTGCTTTTACAAGCCGTGGGAGGGAATGCCCCCCCCCCCACCGTCTTCCGTGTTTTTCTCTGGCTCTCCTGTCTCAACAGGGAACCTGAAAATGCAGCCGGTGATTCAGCCAGCTGACCATAGAGCTGATCAGAGACCAGAGTGGCTCCAAACATCTCTATGGCCTAAGAAACCGGAAGCTACGAGCATTTTATGACTTAGATTTCGCTGGATGTAAATAGCGCCATTGGGAAATTGGGGAAGCATTTTATCACACCGATCTTGGTGTGGTCAGATGCTTTGAGGGCAGAGGAGAGATCTAGGGTCTAATAGACCCCAATTTTTTCAAAAAAGAGTACCTGTCACTACCTATTGCTATCATAGGGGATATTTACATTCCCCGAGATAACAATAAAAATGATTAAAAAAAAATAAAAATGAAAGGAACAGTTTAAAAATAAGATAAAAAAGCAAAAAAATAATAAAGAAAAAAAAAAAAAAAAAAGCACCCCTGTCGCCCCCTGCTCTCGCACTAAGGCGAACGCAAGCGGCGGTCTGTCGTCAAACGTAAACAGCAATTGCACCATGCATGTGAGGTATCACCGCGAAGGTTAGATCGAGGGCAGTAATTTTTGCAGTAGACCTCCTCTGTAAATCTAAAGTGGTAACCTGTAAAGGCTTTTAAAGGCTTTTAAAAATGTATTTATTTTGTTGCCACTGCACGTTTGTGCGCAATTGTAAAGCATGTCATGTTTGGTATCCATGTACTCGGCCTAAGATCATCTTTTTTATTTCATCAAACATTTGGGCAATATAGTGTGTTTTAGTGCATTAAAATTTAAAAAAGTGTGTTTTTTCCCCAAAAAATGCGTTTGAAAAATCGCTGCGCAAATACTGTGTGAAAAAAAAAAATGAAACACCCACCATTTTAATCTGTAGGGCATTTGCTTTAAAAAAATATATAATGTTTGGGGGTTCAAAGTAATTTTCTTGCAAAAAAAAATAACTTTTTCATGTAAACAATAAGTGTCAGAAAGGGCTTTGTCTTCAAGTGGTTAGAAGAGTGGGTGATGTGTGACATAAGCTTATAAATGTTGTGCATAAAATGCCAGGACAGTTCAAAACCCCCCAAATGACCCCATTTTGGAAAGTAGACACCCCAAGCTATTTGCTGAGAGGCATGTCGAGTCCATGGAATATTTTATATTGCGACACAAGTTGCGGGAAAGAGACAATTTTTTTTTTTTTTTGCACAAAATTGTCACTAAATGATATATTGCTCAAACATGCCATGGAAATATGTGAAATTACACCCCAAAATACATTCTGCTGCTTCTCCTGAGTACGGGGATACCACATGTGTGAGACTTTTTGGGAGCCTAGCCGCGTACGGAACCCCGAAAACCAAGCACCGCCTTCAGGCTTTCTAAGGGCGTGAATTTTTGATTTCTCTCTTGACTGCTTATCACAGTTTCGGAGACCATGGAATGCCCAGGTGGCACAACCCCCCCCCAAATGACCCCATTTTGGAAAGTAGACACCCCAAGCTATTTGATGAGAGGTATAGTGAGTATTTTGCAGACCTCACTTTTTGTCACAAAGTTTTGAAAATTGAAAAAAGAAGAAAAAAAAAAATTTTTTCTAGTCTTTCTTCATTTTCAAAAACAAATGAGAGCTGCAAAATACTCACCATGCCTCTCAGCAATTAGCTTGGGGTGTCTACTTTCCAAAATGGGGTCATTTGGGGGGGTTTTGTGCCACCTGGGCATTCCATGGCCTCCGAAACTGTGATAGGCAGTGAAGAGTGAAATCAAAAATTTTCACCCTTAGAAATCCTGAAGGCGGTGATTGGTTTTCGGGGTCCCGTACACGGCTAGGCTCCCAAAAAGCCCCACACATGTGGTATCCCCGTACTCAGGAGAAGTAGCTAAATGTATTTTGGGGTGCAATTCCACATATGCCCATGGCCTGTGTGAGCAATATATCATTTAGTGACAACTTTGTGCAAAAAAAAAAAAAAATGTGTCACTTTCCCGCAACTTGTGTCAAAATATAAAATATTCCATGGACTCAATATGCCTCTCTGGAAATAGCTTGGGGTGTCTACTTTCCAAAATGGGGTCATTTGGGGGGGTTTTGTGCCACCTGGGCATTCCATGGCCTCCGAAACTGTGATAGGCAGTAAAGAGTGAAATCATAAATTTACGCCCTTAGAAATCCTGAAGGCGGTGATTGGATTTCGGGGCCCCGTACGCGGCTAGGCTCCCAAAAAGTCCCACACATGTGGTATCCCCATATTCAGGAGAAGCAGCAGAATGTATTTTGGGGTGCAATTCCACATAGGCCCATGGCCTGTGTGAGCAATATATCATTTAGTGACAACTTTTTGTAAATATTTTTTTTTTTTTTGTCATTATTCAATCACTTGGGACAAAAAAAATAAATATTCAATGGGTTCAACATGCCTCTCAGCAATTTCCTTGGGGTGTCTACTTTCCACAATGGGGTCATTTGGGGGGGTTTTGTACTGCCCTGCCATTTTAGCACCTCAAGAAATGACATAGGCAGTCATAAACTAAAAGCTGTGTAAATTACAGAAAATGTACCCTAGTTTGTAGACGCTATAACTTTTGCGCAAACCAATAAATATACGCTTATTGACATTTTTTTTTACCAAAAACATGTGGCCGAATACATTTTGGCCTAAATGTATGACTAAAATTGAGTTTATTGGATTTTTTTTATAACAAAAAGTAGAAAATATCATTTTTTTTCAAAATTTTCGGTCTTTTTCCATTTATAGCGCAAAAAATAAAAACCGCAGAGGTGATCAAATACCATCAAAAGAAAGCTCTATTTGTGGGAAGAAAAGGACGCAAATTTCGTTTGGGTACAGCATTGCATGACTGCGCAATTAGCAGTTAAAGCGACGCAGTGCCAAATTGGAAAAAGACCTCTGGTCCTTAGGCAGCATAATGGTCCGGGGCTCAAGTGGTTAAGAAAGGCCTGGATTCTTTCCTAAATGTACATAATATAACTGGGTACTGACATTTATAGGTAAAGATGATCCAGGGAAAATCCGATTGCCTCTCGGGGGATCAGTAAGGAATTTTTTTCCCCTGCTGTATAGCAAATTGGAGCATGCTCTGCTGGGGTTTTTTTGCCTTCCTCTGGATCAACTGAGGGTATAAAATTGGGTATATTGGATTGTACGATATTTTTTATTTTATTTATTGTTTTTAAGGTTGAACTGGATGGACTTGTGTCTTTTTTCAACCTGACTAACTATGTAACAGTGGTGTTGGTTTTTCTGGTCCAGGCAGCCGGGCGCACAGTGTTGTTGGTTGTTCTGGTGCAGACGGCCAGGCACACCGTGTTATTGGTTGTTCGGGTGCAGATGGCCAGGCACACCGTGTTATTGGTTGTTCTGGTGCAGATGGCCAGGCACACTGTGTTATTGGTTGTTCGGGTGCAGATGGCCAGGCACACCGTGTTATTGGTTGTTCTGGTGCAGATGGCCAGGCACACCGTGTTATTGGTTGTTCGGGTGCAGATGGCCAGGCACACCGTGTTATTGGTTGTTCTGGTGCAGATGGCCAGGCACACCGTGTTATTGGTTGTTCGGGTGCAGATGGCCAGGCACACCGTGTTATTGGTTGTTCGGGTGCAGATGGCCAGGCACACCGTGTTATTGGTTGTTCGGGTGCAGATGGCCAGGCACACCGTCTTATTGGTTGTTCTGGTGCAGACGGCCAGGCACACCGTGTTATTGGTTGTTCTGGTGCAGACGGCCAGGCACACCGTGTTTTTGGTTGTTTTGGTGCAGGTGGCCAGGTATTCTTGGTTGTTTTTGGTGCAAGCGGCCAGGTATTCTTGGTGGTTTTTTGTGCAGGTGGCCAGGTATTCTTGTTTGTTGTCAGTGCAGGGCATTCAGAAGAGATGGGCAAATGTCCAATATGCATGAGGCCCTGTTCCCTTATACCTCTCTACTGGAATTTTGGACCACTCTTCTTTCACCAAGTGCTCCAGGTCTCAGATTGGAAGGGTTTCTTTTCCAAACTGCTGTTTTGAGATCTCTCCACAGGTGGTGCTCTATGGCAGGGGTCCCCAACTACTGGGCCGTGGCCTCCCTGAAGGCGGGGGGCAGGCAGATGGGCAAGTAGAGATGACATCTATCTCCGACCTCCTTGCATCACTGCTCTTTTGCCCTCGCAGCTGGTGTTCTGACAAAATGTCGAACCCGGCAGAATATCGAACCACGTCACTTCCTGTGATGTGGAATCAGCTGTTGTAGAAAACCACACGTACTGCGCAGTGCATCTTCGTCGGGATGTCAGGACACTGAATGTCAAACTCATCGACCGACTGCCATCTTGCTACCCTCCCGCACTCAGGCCTTACTAAGCCTGCAGTCAGAAGACCGCAGCGGACATCTTTTTACACCCACCCAAGTCTTGCATTTCACAATTATTTTTAGCACTAATTGGAGCTTATGTAGTGAAATACTGTATTTTCAAATCCATCACACTCTTTTCATGTTGAATTTTATCTCTGTGAGATTAGCAAACCTGTCAGATCTGCAGGATTTCCGCTGCTTTTAAAATTCTAAAGTCAACACAGTGTCACTGACTTCTAAATACAGTTTTGCACTATATAAGCTGAGTTAATGAGTCAAAAATTAGTGTGGAATGCAAGACTTGGGTGGGTGTTAAAATATGCCCGCTGCCGCCTTCTGACTGCAGGCTCAGAACGGCCGAGTGCGGGGTGTAGCAAGATGGCCATCAGTTGACAAATTTGACATGCAGTGTCCTGATGTCAGCAATGACGCATTGTGCATGCGCAGTATGTGTGTTTTTTTGCAACAGCTGATTCCACATCACAGGAAGGGACGTGGTTCAATATTCTAACGGGTTCGACATTTTGTCAGAACACCGGGCCTCTTCAATGTTGAAGGTGGGGTGGGGAGCAGAATGATGACATCATCTCTCACCGCCCACCCTGCATCACCGCTCTGATGTCCTTACTCAGAACTGACCACTGCACAGAGGCAGCGTGGCAAGTGACAATTCACAGCTGGTGGCAGGCAGCGTGACAAGTGACAAACGTCACTTGCTGTGTCAACTGCCACCAGGTGCAAATTCACATATGGTGGCAGGCAGCGTGGCAAGTGACGATCCGCATCTGGTGGCAGTAGACGTGGCAAGTGACAATTCACATCAGGTTGCAGGAAGCGTGGCAAGTGACTATCCACATCTGTGGCAGGCGACTGGGCAAGTGACAATCCACATTTGGTGGCAGGCACTGTGGCAAGTGACAATCTGCATCTGGTGGAAGGGACGTGGCAGGTAACAAGCTGCATTTGGTGGTAAGGGACTATTCACATCTGGTGGCAAGTGACAAACTGCATCTGAGGGCAGGTGATGTGACAATCCACATCTGGTAGCAGGCATCACGGCAAGTGACAAGCTACATCTGGTGGCAAGTGACAAGCTGCATCTGAGGGCAGGCATCGTGGCAAGCTGCATCTGGTGGCAGGCGATGTGACAATCCAGATCTGATGGCAAGCTGCATCCGGTGGCAGGAAATGTGACAAGCGGCATCTGAGGGCAGGCGATGTGACAATCCACATCTGGTGGCAAGTGACAATCCACATCTGGTGGCAGGCATCATGGCAAGCTGCATCTGGTGGCAGGTGACGTGACAAGCTGCATCTGATGGCAGGCAATGTGACAATCCACACCTGGTGGCAGGCATCGTGGCAAGCTGCATCAGGTGGCAGGTGATGTGACAATCCACATCTGATGGCAAGTGACGTGGCAGGCATCATGGCAAGTGACAAGCTGCTTCTGGTGGCAGGTGACATGACAAGGCCTCCTTTCTTTTTCTGAAAACAGAATGATGGGCTTTACCAAAAAGCTGTAATTTTTTTTTTTTTTGTCTGTTCACAGCACATTCTCCCAAAAGGATTTTGGCTTCCTCAGGTAAGTTTCGGCAAACTAATCAATTTTTCTCTTTCCTCCCAGTCCAGGGAGATTAGCTACAGTGCCATGGGGCGTAAACTTCTTGACAATGTTGCGCACAGTGGACACAGAAACATTAAGATCTCTGGAGATGGACTTATAACCTTGAGATTGGACAGGCTTTACCACAATTTTTTTTCTTAAATCTTCAGCCAATTCTTTGCTGCTCTTTCTCTTCTCCATGCCCGTGTGACACACACAGAGCCACAACAGAAAGGTGGAATCAATTTTTCACCATTTTAACTGGTTCCCAGTGTGATTTCTATATTGTCAGCACGTGTTAATTGATGAGGGGAGTTTAATTAAAAATTACAGGAACATCACAAACTTGGAATGCAATTTTTTCTTACAATTTTGAGAAGGTGCCAATAATTTTGTCCAGTCCATTTTTGGAGTTTTACTTGGAATGTGTCAGATTTTACCTTTTTGTTTCTCCACTTTTTTTTTTAATCTCATACCAATACAAATAAAAGAAAACAACACGAGTGGCTAAACATTTGTAATTGCAACAATTTTCTGGGCAAAGTGGTGCATTGTCTGACAGAAATGTAGGTGTGCCAATATGTTTGGCTATGACTGTAAATGCTACATGAATCATCTGCCCTTACTCAAAATGGCCACGAGCATGAATGCTAGAGGGTGTTTTTCAAAGTGACTTCTTAGCAAAATAAAGCATGGAGACATGGATGAGTAAGTTTGCTCTGAATATTAAAAATGAATAAAATTGTGTTTTTGGTTTGTGGTGTGCTTAGTTCCGCTTTAATCCCATGGTCAATCTCAGTGTTGCATGAATAGGGAAAACCAGTGAACCAATCATATGAACAAGGAATGCTCTGGACTTGGTCTCATGACTTTCCATGGTTGCAAGGGAAGTGATGTTTGAATTTTTAGGCATTTTTAAAAATCCACAGCTGGCTTCATGCTGATATGGAAGGGTAGCTATAACCACTTTAAGACCAGCCTCGTTTTGGATTTTAGGTGTTTACAAGTTTAAAACAGGTTTTTTTGCTAGAAAATTACTTAGAACCCCCAAACATTATATATTGTTTTTTTTCTAACACCCTAGAGAATACAATAGCGGTCATTGCAAAACTTTTTTTTGCACCGTATTTGCGCAGCGGTCTTCTAAGCGCACTTTTTTTTTATATTGTGAAATATAATGTTACGCCAAGTAAATTGATACCCATCATGTCACGCTTCAAAATTGCGCCCGCTCGTGGAATAGCGTCAAACTTTTACCCTTAAAAATCTCCATAGGCGACGTTTAAAAAATTCTACAGATTGCATGTTTTGCGTTACAGAGGAGGTCTAGGGCTAGAATTATTGCTCTCACTCTACCGGTCGCGGCGATACCTCACATGTGTGGTTTGACCACCGTTTTCATATGCGGGCGCTACTCACGTATGCGTTCGCTTCTGCGCGCGAGCTCGTCGGGACAGGGCGCTTTAAAAAAATTTTTTTTTTTTTTTATTATTTATTTTACTTTATTTTATTTATTTTTTCACTGTTTTTTTAAAAAAAAAAAATTGGATCACTTTTATTCCTATTACAAGGAATGTAAACATCCCTTGTAATAGAAAAAAGCATGACAGGTCCTCTTAAATATGAGATCTGGGGTCAAAAAGTCCTCAGATCTCATATTTAGACTAAAATGCAAAAAAAAAAAAAAAAAGTCGTTTAAAAAAAAATGACACAAATAATTGTGCCTTTAAGAGAAGTGGGCGGAGCCGTCTTAATGATGTCGCTCCGGCCGTCACATGGTATGGAGACGGGTGGGGGCCATCTTGGCCTCACTCATCTCCATACCGAGGAAGTGACAGGACCCGATCGCCTCCGCCGCTACCGACGGCTCCGGTAAGCGGCGGAGGGTGCGGGAGAGCGGCGGGAGGGGGGAGTGGCACCTCTCCTGCCGCCGATAACGGTGATCTCGCGGCGAACCCGCCGCAGAGACCACCATTATCGTGTACAGAACCGCTCACTGTAAAGATGGATATCTCGGTTGTGGCAGCAGCTGCTGCCGTTACCGAGATATCCATCTTCAAAAAAATGACGTATATATACAGTGAGCGGGGCTGAAGTGGTTAAACTTCTTCAGATCCGCACTATAGCCAAATGACGGCTACAGCGCGGACCTACTTTGCCAGGAGGGCGTCAATAGACGTCCTCTGGTGCTCGAGCAGCCTGCGCACTCCCCTGCTCTGTGATCAGCGAGTCTATGAGACTTGGCTGATCACGGATCGGAGTAAGGGGTCGATCCCGACCCCTTACCATGTGATCAGCTGTCAGCCAATGACAGCTGATCATGTGATGAGAGCCGGTAATCGCCTATTTTTTCACCTCGCGCTTGATAGCGTGAGGAGAAAAAAAAGCCGATCACCAGCGGCTGTCAGAGGGACATCGGTGCCAATCGAGGAGAGCTGACGCCAGCTCATCTGTGCCCACCTGTGCTGCTTACCAGTGCCCAACAGCGCCACCTACCAGTGCCCACAGTGCCACCAATCAGTGCCTCATCAACAGTGCTGCCCATCAGTGTCGCCTACCAGTGCCATCTTTTCAGTGGCCATCTGTGCCACCTTATCTGTCCCCATCAGTGCCCATCCGTGCCGCCTATCCGTGGCCATCAGTGCCGCCTTATCTGTGCCCATCAGTGCCGCCTTAACTGTGCCTATCAGTGCCCATCAGTGCAGCCTATCATTGCCCATCAGTGCCGCCTCATCAGCGCATATCAATGAAGGAGAAAAATTACCTGTTTGCAAAATTTTATAACAAACTATGAAACATGATTTTTTTTTCAAAATTTTCCATCTTTTTTTTGTTTGGTTAGCAAAAAATAAAAACCCTAGCTGTGATTAAATACCACCAAAAGAAAGCTCTATTTGTGTTAAAAAAAATGATAAAAATTTCATTTGGGTACAGTGTTGTATGACCACGCAATTGTCATTCAAAGTGTGACAGCGCTGAAAACTGAAAATGGGTCTGGGCAGGAGGGGGGTTTAAGTGCCCAGTAAGCAAGTGGTTAATGGTTTGCAGTTTTGAGGAATGACTTTGAATGGGGCCACCCCTATGGAGACACATGTACAATGCGTTCGAATATGTCCTGTACAAACCAAAGAATTTTCTTTTGCAAGACATCTTGTAAAACACACAGAACTCAGACTGGTTCAGAGCTCTATGCTAGGAAATGGGACCCTTGTTTTTATGCAGTTTCACTAGAAGCCACAAGATGGCGCTACAAACATCAAAATGAAGACTGACACTATAAGTCTGGTAAACCAAGATTTGGGTACTCTGATTAATGCCAGCCTGCTGAGTCCTATTATTGAGGATCTAGGCATTCAGCCAGGGTTCTCCAACGCTTATTGCAGGAAGTGTTCAGCACCAACCATGTGATCAGCAGTCAAAGGCTCATTTCACTACCAGAGTAATGGAGGTAAGGTAGATTTCACCTCTTAACTGTCACTTTTCTTTCATGTTTTAAGCAATCTGCACTGTCCACTCTTCAAACTGTCCGGAGGGCAGTGCACAATACACTGATTATGGATTAGAAGCACTTGAGTAAATTTGTAACAACAAGTTGCTGGTTACAGCTATAATTACAGCTACATATCATTTCAATGATTAAGCCGCTCGTCGTTACTACTCCACTGAATGGTAGAATTGGTGAGGTTTTAAAGCAGAACTCCGGGCAAATATTTTTTTTTTGTACCATGTAGTGTGGCTGTGCCTGTACTGCACGGGTTAACTGCTCGTTTTGGTCTAGGGCAGGGATATGCAATTAGTGGACCTCCAGCTGTTGCCAAAACTACAAGTCCCATCATGCCTCTGCCTCTGGGTGTCATGCTTGTGGCTGTCAGAGTCTTGCTATGCCTCATGGGAATTGTAGTTCTGCAACAGCTGGAGGTCCACTAATTGCATATCCCTGGTCTAGGGGTTCAGAGAGCCAAGATATACTCACCTCTGATTCTCCCAGCACAAGACCAGTCCCAATGGTTCCTCCGCAATCCAGCAGTCTTGTGCGGTGGACTGGTCCGGACGTCTTTACTTCCATAGCTGTGAAGACATCGGGAACAGTTCATAGCTGGACGTGGGGGAGCGCTGTTTTCATGAAGATTGAAAGATCGGGTGAGTATAGGCGCTGTGTTCACCCCTAGACAAAACAAGCAGTCAACCCATACGGTGCGGACACAGCCCCACTACATGGGAAAACATTTTTTTTGCCCGGAGTTGGGCTTTAAGAAGAAAAAAAAATGACAGTGGCTCATGGAACATCTGATCTTCACCAGGTATAATCAGGCTATGTAGACAAGTGTATATTACCATAAATAATTCAAGTGGTGTTGGGTCTAAAATCTTGATGAGTTCATTCTAGGTGGGATCTATTACCTGTTATTGGCTTACATCTCTCTGAAAGTGGTGCCCCATACAAACCTTTTTTTAAAGTTTTGGATAGAGGGTGGACATATTACAACCTATGTCAAGTTCTCACTGCTGTCTACACTTACTGGCCACTTTATTAGGTACACTTTGCTAGCACCGGGTTGGACCCCCTTTTGCCTTCAAAACTGCCTTCGTTCTTCGTGGCATAGATATAATAAGGTGCTGGAAATATTCCTCAGAGATTTTTTTTTTCCATATTGACATGATGGCATCACGCAATTGATGCAGATTTGTCGGCTGCACATCCATGATGTGAATCTCCTGTTCTACCACATCCCAAAGGTGCTCTATTAGATTGAGATCTGGTGAGTGTGGAGACCGATGGAGTACAGGGACCTCATTGTCCAGTGGTGAGATGATTGGAGTACAGGGACCTCATTGTCCAGTGGTGAGATGATTGGAGTACAGGGACCTCATTGTCCAGTGGTGAGATGATTGGAGTACAGGGACCTCATTGTCCAGTGGTGAGATGATTGGAGCTTTGTGACATGGTGCATTATCCTGCTGGAAGGAGCCATCAGAAGATGGGGACACTGTAGTCATAAAGGGATGGACATGGTCAGCAACAATACTCAGGTAGGTCGTGGTGTTTAAACAATGCTCAATTGGTACTAAGGGGCCCAAAGTGTGCCAAGAAAATATCCCCCCACACCATTACACCACCACCAGCCTGAACCATTGATACAAGGCAGGATGGATCCATGCTTTCATGTTGTTTACACCAAATTCTGACCCTACAATCTGAATGTCGCAGCTGAAATCAAGATTTATCAGACCAGGCAATGTATTTCCAATCTTCTACTGTCCAATCTTAGTGAGCCTGTGCCAATTGTAGCCTCAGTTTCCCATTCTTAGCTGACAGGAGTGGCACCTGGTGTGGTCTTCTGCTGCTGTAGCCCATCTGCTTCAAGGTTTGATGTGTTGCGCATTCAGAAATGGTATTCTGCATACCTTGGATGTAACAATTGGTTATTTGAGTTACTGTTCCCTTTCTATCGTCTGGAACCCGTCTGCCCAATCTCCTCTGACATCAACAAGGCATTTTTCTCCACACAACTGCCGCTCACTGGAAAGGTTCCCTTTTTCGGACCATTCTCTGTAAACCTTAGAGATGGTTGTGAGTGAAAATCCCAGTAGATCGCAGTTTTTGAGATACTCAGACCAGCCCGTCTGGCACCAGCAACCCATGCTACATTCAAAGTCACTTAAATCCCCTTTCTTCCCCATTCTGATGCACAGTTTGAACTTCAGCCAGTCGTCTTCACCATGTCCAGATTCCTAAATGCATGGAGTTGCTGCCATGTGATTGGCTGATTAGCAATTTGTGTTCCCAAGCAATTGAACAGGTGTACCTAATAAAGTGGCCGGTGCGTGTATATTCCCATTAAAGTGGTCGTTATTTATATGTGGATGGTTTTTCCGGCGGAATTCCGCTCAAGCTTGGCTTGCATACACACGGTCACACAAAAGTTCTCTGAACTTTCGACTGTCAAGAACACGGTGACGTACAACACTACGACGAGCCGAGAAAATGAAGTTCAATGCTTCCAAGCATGCGTCTAATTGTTTCCGAACATGCGTCGTTTATTGCGCGTCGGAATTGCATACAGACTAACGCATTTTCGGATAGGAACTTTTTCCGTCCGAAAAATAGAGAACCTGCTTGCAAATCTTTTGCTGGCTGGAATTTGGCCAGCAAAAGTCCGATGGAGCATACACACGGTCGCATTTTCCGACCAAAAGCTCTCATCGGTCTTTTGCTGGCCGAATTTCCGATCGTGTGTACGCGGCATTAGAGATCTTCAATGATGGGAGTCAATTCAAAACCGAAAACTTTTTCAAACCAACGGATAGAAATGACTACATTCCGTTGGGACTCGTTTGGCTGGGCTTCTCCTATGGGTCACAGGAGTGCAATTAGTTTTGCACTACTGACTGTGACCCGTTTTCAGCAGAGAGCGGGCTGAAGTCCGCTCTCTGCTGACATAACAGGAATCAGTCCAGGCATCACGACAATAAAGTCTGGACCTGCCAGGTGTCTGGACTGTTACCCATCTCAGCCTCTCAGTGAGCCGCTGAGAGCCTGAGACGGCCGCTCCCTGCCCCTCCACAGCTCAGTGATCCAGTCAGTGGGGGGGGGGGCAGAGCAGAGAGCTGCTGATTGACAGTCAGCAGCTCTCTTCTCGGGGAGCTGGGAGAACCGAGCCATTGGCGGTTTTCATTTTCTCGGTTCTCAGTGCAGAGGCGGCGGGGGACAGATGCAGCATCGGATCAATGCTGCATCCACCTAGGTAAGTATGAAACTGCAAAAAAAAAAAAAAAACATACTTCTAAGTTTTAAAGAAACTTTTTTGGTACTATTTGTCCAAAGCCTCGCCAAAAATCCCATTAAAAAACCTCTCTGTGTATCCACTCTACTTCTGTTTGTGATTTTGGCTGCACTGATAGTCTCCAAATTTTCTTTGAAAAGCCGGCTGTAGACAGTTCTCAAATCTCAGCCAGTTCAGCAGGGACCAGCCTAGATTCGAACCATGTATGGGCAAGCTGATTGTACCTAGGTTGATCGATTGATCAGCCTATCAGATTTTTCATGCGATTATTGCCAGCGGCTATAGCCATTAGCAATAATAATCACTGTGTGTTTCTTCTGCCAGGGATGGCTCCCCCCCCCCCCCCCAGCAGGAGAACACAATAGCTCCGCAGGAGGGTGACTGTGTTGATGGGGGAAACGAGCAATTTTCTTTCCTCCAACCCGTGATTGAACCGTTATAGGGCAGGCTGAATGTACCAAGTTGATTGATCATCTTGGTACAACCAGCTTGCCGGATTCTCTTACAATTATCGCTAGCGGCTGCTATAGCCGCTAGTGATAATCAGTGTTTTTTTTTCCCTGCGAGGGTAGCTTCCCCCACGCGCCGGGTCCAGACAATTATTCGGTGGGATTACCCCATCAGAACTGTTTGTGTTGATAGGGGAATAATGCAAATTTCTTTTCTGCAACCCATGTAAACCCAAACGCCTGCAAACCCATGGAAAGAAATTTATGGCCTGCCTTAGGCACAAAATTCCACAAGGTATCCTTTGTTTAGAAACCTGTTCATCTTCATTGGTGTTCCTTCCCCCAATAAAGTCTTTATATAACAGAAAAATGGTATGGATTATTTTTATATAAACCACACCCGTCCAATATCAGTCAAGAAAGTTAAGTCTGTGCCTTCAGTGGCCTCGGAAAACGGAAAATTCCTATCATAATACTTACCGTAATTTTCCTTTCCTGATGGACTCCATGGCAGCAACGTGTGGGTTAAGTCCCGCCTCTACTACCCTATAGGACACTACTCCCATAAATCTTTGCTCCCTGCCCCCGGCCGTGTTCGGTAACTAGCCTACTTCAGCCATTCGGGGAGGGAACTCCTGCTGCCATGGAGTCCATCAGGAAAGGAAAATTACGGTAAGTATTATGATAGGAATTTTCCGTTTTCCTGACAGACTCCATGGCAGCAACGTGTGGGAAATAACTCGCCAAACACACCCGGGTGGGCTAAATGCTGAACAAAAGATTTATTTAACACTGTCAGCCGACAGCACTTTTAAACCAAAATTAACAGAAGATAAGGTTGCTGGCTCAACACAATAATGGGTCATGAAGGTATGAATCGAAGACCAAGAAGCTGCTCTGCAGATCACATCAGGAGCAACGTGACGTGAGGCCGCCCAGGACGTCGAAAGACTTCTCGTAGAGTGAGCTGTAACCGCCTCAGGAGGAGCCAAGCCTTTCTCTCTGTAAGCCCATTGGATGGCTTGAACCACCCAAGCCGCGATGGATCTGACCGAAGCCCTAGAGCCTCTGTTTTTCCCATGGAAAAGAACAAAAAGAGATTCAGACTGACGAAAAGATGCCGTAACTTCCAGGTATTGATTGAGAGTAGCTCCTACATCGAGAGGGTGTGGATCAGGACCTCCAGTGGATTTGAAGGTAGGGAGTGTAATATCCTGGTTCTCGTGAAAGACCGAGGTAACTTTGGGATTTGACCCAAGCATTGGTATTAGGACCACTCTGTCCGGAAAAAAGGTGATGAATGGTTCCTTGGACCCCAGGGATTGAATTTCAGAGACCCTCTTCGCCGAAGTTATAGCTATCAGGAACGAAGTCTTGAGGGTTAATTCTCTGACTGAGAGAGATCTGTTAAGTTGAGCAAAGAAATCCAGGACTAACGGAAGATCCCATTTGGGGAATCTGGGTTTCCTCTGTGGCCTAAGCCTGACTGCTCCTTTGAAAAATTGCTGGACCAGAGGGTGCTTGGCCCATGCGACTCCGGAGAAAGCTGATATTGCGGAAACCTGGACACGAAGAGAACTGACGGACAATGAGATGTCCAGACCCGTCTGCAGAAAACTTAGAACGTCCTGAATCGCCAGATTATCACAGGAGTTGGACCTGGAAGACATATGGCTGCTAAATTTCGCCCAGATCCTCTCATACACTCGGTTGGTACTATTCCTTCTTGAACTAAGGAGAGTGGGAATTACTTCATCCGGGTAGCCTAGCGCCTCCAACCTTCCCCTTTCAAAAGCCAAGCCCTTAGGCGCAGGTGATCCGGGCAAGGGTGTAGCCTCGACCCCTGAGACAGGAGGTCTGGTCTGGATGGAAGAGGGATCGGATCTCGGACACTGAGGAGTGTTAGGAGAGGGAACCAGGGCCTGTTGGGCCAGTAAGGAATTATCGCTAACACCTCTGCTGTCTCTGCCCTGAGCCTCTTCAGGAATTGGAGAATGATCGGAGTAGGCGGAAAGGCATAGGCTCTGTTGAACCACCATTTCTCCGTCAGGGCGTCTACCCCATACGCTTGAGGGTCCCTGTACCTTGAATAGTATCTTGCCATCTTTTTGTTGCAGAGGGAGGCGAACAGGTCGACTTCCGGAAGGAACCCCAACGATAGAATCCACTTGAATACTTCTTCGTGGAGAGACCACTCGTTGTTGTCTAGGAGCCTCCGAGAAAGGAAGTCTGCCTGAACATTCTGAACCCCTGGAACATATGTCGCTGTCAGATCCTTCAGGTTTTTCTGGGCCCAGGATATAATTGGCTCTACCTCTTGTAGTAAGGAGAGACTTCGAGTCCCCCCTTGCCTTCTTATGTATGCCACTGCTGTGGTATTGTCCAGTCTGAGTAGGACCGAGGAGCCTTGAATGAGATGCCGAAACGCCAGAAGTGCCTGGAAGGCTGCTCTCAGCTCCAGGATGTTTGACACTAACCTTCTGGAGGGGAATTCCCAAGTGCCCCGAGCCACTTCCGCCAGACAGTGGGCACCCCAGCCCCTGTTGCTGGCGTCTGTTGTTATAGTCACCCAGGAAATGGGAAGGATGGAATGGCAGTTGGAGAGGTTCTCCCGTTGGAGCCACCATAGGAGAGAGTGCCTCATGGAAGCAGTAATCCGAATCAGTTGGGTCTTGCTGCCCTTCCACTGGTGAAGGAAGCCCTTCTGAAAAGGCCTCATTCTCCATTGGGCCCTCCTCACCATCGGAATCGTCGCCACCATAGTGCCAATGATCCTCAGGCATTGGAGAGCGTGAAGATGAGGAGTAGAAAGAGCTGGGTGGATCCTGTCTCTGATTGTCGAGAACTTCTCTTCCGGTAACGAAATGGTGCCTCTGACCGTGTCGAAGAGGGCACCCAAAAACACCAGAGACTGGGATGGGTCTAACTGGCTCTTCTCCTGGTTCAGAATCCATCCGAATTCCTGTAGTGTGGAAATCACTTGCCCTCTGTGTGCTATGAGTTGCACCCTGTCCTGTGCCAAGAGAAGCAGGTCGTCCAGGTAGTGATGTAGACGAATCCCCCTGGTTCTCAGGAGAGCTACTATTGCCAACAGCACCTTTGAGAAAACCCGAGGAGAGGTTGATAACCCGAAGGGAAGGCATGTAAATTGTAAGTGAAGCTTGCCCACGGAGAAGCGGAGAAATTGTTGGAAGTTTTCCGCGATGGGGACGTGAAAATAGGCGTCCTTGAGGTCTATGGACACCATCCAGTCCCCTGGTTGAACCGACTGTTGAATTGTGGAGAGTGTTTCCATCTTGAACCTCTCCTTTTTGATGAAGCGATTTAGATGGGTTAGGTCTATGACCGGCCTCCAGGCCCCACTCTTCTTCTGAACCAGAAAGAGGGGAGAATACATTCCCATGCCTTGCTGGCTGACTGGGACTGGGATGACAGCGTCTTGGGCCAACAAAGATTCTATGTAGGCTAAAAGTATTGTCCTTTTTTCTTCTGATGCCAGAAGAGTAGTGGGTACCCACCTGAGTCTGGGAGGGTCGGCAAAGGTCCAGGCATGACCAGAGGAGACTGTCTTGATTGTCCAGAAGTCGTGAATCGAAGCCACCCAGACATGCCGAAAGTGGAAAAGACGGGCCCCCACACGGTCTGCCTGAGCGGGCCCACTTTCAAAAAGATTTGGAAGGTTGCCTCTCCCCTTTCGACTCACTACCTGCAGCCTTCTTAAAGGACGATTGCCTTGACTTCCAGGACCTGGAGAATTCCCGGCTTGGCTTGTAAGTACGAGCCTCTCTGGATCGGTCTTGATATTGCCTCTTCGGGAAGGATCTTCTTTGGCCTTGCAGGCGCCTATCCTGAGGTAGGAACCCCGACTTCCCGCCGGTAGCCCGTGTAATGGCCTCATCCAGCTTGTTGCCAAAAAGAGAAGAGCCCCCGTAGGGAATTCGGCACCATACCTGCTTAGAGGCTGGGTCAGCCAGCCAAGGGCGGAGCCAAAGAGCCCGCTTGGCGGTGACCGATGAGAGCATTACTCGGGCCGCCAGACGAATGATGTCAATCGAGGCCTCACCTAGAAAGGCCGATGCTAGCCTTAATTCTTGAATAGGTGAGTTCTTCGCTGTGTCATCTGAAATATTCCTTAGCGTATCTTGAACACTATCCGTCCACACCTCCATAGCTTTGGACAGGGCTGCCAGGGCTAAGGCTGGTTTGCAAGCCATGCCTGCTGTAAGGTACACTCTCCTCAGATCAGCATCAATCCGTCTGTCCAGAACGTCTTTAAAGGACACTGTGTCTTCCAAGGGGAGTGTCACGTGTTTCACCAGCCTCATCACAGCTGCGTCCACCAATGGAGCTGATTCCAGATGCTTCACTTCTTCCTCCCTAAAGGGATAAAGCTTCGAAACTTTAGTAAGCATGGAGTTTTTCTTCTCCACCTTGCTCCATTCATCTGTGATGATCTCGCCCAACTCGGAAAAGAAAGGAAAGTTAACTCGCTCCTTCTTTAGTTGTTTAAAGAATTTTCTCTGTTTGGGAGGGACAGCCATCGGATCCTCCCAATTTAAAGTTTCTCTAATAGCCTTGACCAAGGGAGGTAGCAGAGCGAAGTCAAAACCCACACAGGTGTTATCTTCACCCGAGTCACTGTCAGAGTTGACCACTGAAGGGTGGCTAGGTACAGAGGACTCCCAGGTGTCCTGCAACTGAGTTTCCCTCACTGGGGAACCTGGTGGTTCTGCCTGAGGGGTAACAGGCCGGAATGCCTCAATACCCTTAAGTGATTCCTTCACAACCCTCTCAACTAGGGCTTTAAGTTGTTGGTCCGAATCACCTCTTTCCCTGGAAGCTTTGGCGAAGCAGGAATCGCACAGCGATTTACCGACAGGTACTTGTGATCTGCATCCCCAGCAGACACTTGATGAGTGGCTGGAGTGGGCCACTGAGGAGTGCGAGCGCTCCTCACTACGGTGTCCTGATTTTGAGGAGAAGCCGTAATGCTTAGATTTGGAAGAGGATTGCCGGTGATGCGACTTTGACGAATCACTTCCTTTGTGCGAGCTGCGACGCTGTTCTGACCTGGAAGGGCTAAAGCAAAAGACAGAGAACCACAGACAAAACAGAGCAGTTAGAAAGAACGATCACCTGCGGAAATACACCCCCCCACCCGCCTAAGGACCCCCGGCAATGGGACCTGCCCTTGTACCTTGTGAGAGGAGGCTGGCCAGAGGCAGGCGGTGGAGAGCTCATGTCTTCAGAAATATCCATCTGACTGCAAAGTTAACGTAAAGCAAACAAATTAACTTGGCTATGAGCCAGGGAGCGACAGCCCTCCTGTATGTAAAGCTACTTACCAGTAGCTGATTCACTGGAGCGTGGGGAAGAGCCAAAAGCAGACTGCAGACATTCCCAGGGTCTGCAGGCTAACTTCCCAGTTTAAATAGGGCGCCCCAGTGATGTCACCGCCCGTGACGAGCGAACGCCAGTGCGCATGCGCGATTAGCGGCGAATTGCCGCTATCGCGCATGCGCGAAAAACCAAGCCTCGGTTTCGTGCCGTCCGCGCATGCGCGGTACGGCCGGACACAAAGTGAAAGTAAAAACGGCGGCTGGAACGCAGGAAGAACCAGCCGCCATGCCTGCAACCACATAAACAGTAATACGAAGGGGAAAGACACACAAGGGAGAGAAAACAACAAAGAATTCCAACAGAAACTGCTGCCATGATAGCAAGGAAATATCTCACCAATCCCGCCACGATCATCAGGCCGAAGGTAAACACCGGACTTTCCAGGGGCAACAAGGGGTCACCTGCTAATAGTTGGCTATCCAACCCATGCGCGGCCTCGCCTGCCAGTGGCCAGGGAAAACGGCTTCTTCCTGCGCCTCTTCCAATGCCCCACTCCATACCCTGCTAATAGCTAGGGCTTAGCGGAGTAATGCGACTATCCTGATCCAAGTCGCAGCTCGGCCAACCTTGATCGTGGGGATAAATATCTTCAGGTAGGAAGACCAACACTAGGTCTTGCGAGGAGGACAAAAAAAGAACACGGCCGGGGGCAGGGAGCAAAGATTTATGGGAGTAGTGTCCTATAGGTAGTAGAGGCGGGACTTAACCCACACGTTGCTGCCATGGAGTCTGTCAGGAAAGTAAAAAGTTGTAAAAAAGTTTACCACTGGGTTGGGTGGATGTTCCACCCTGGATTCTTTCATCTTGATCTGCGAGTTTGTGGTGTAAAGTCTCATATTTCTTGAGATGTTACAATTGAATAGGCTTCACTGCTTTATAGACTAGCATGCTAGACCTTTGTCTCAGTTCTCACTCTGGGACAGACATAACACAATAAGAAGACAATTCACAAGAGAAGTATTGCTCTCTGTTGTGATATCAGCAACCTTCAGTGATGAAGACTCAGTTTGAGGTATGGACACCAAGCTAATCTCATTATTACCTGTTATGTATTTGTTGTCTCAGCTGTAGCTTGTGTGGAAGGAGGTTGTGATTGTTCCATGATAGAAATAATATAAGCTGGCTATACTTTGAGGGATATCATAGAGCCGAACAATTAGTAGAACAGAGGAATGACTATTTGAGTCTTCAAAGGCAATCAGAGTGGGACAAAAGAGACAGAATACAGAGGTTTCACCCTCCAACACAGTTCACGCATTGATTATTTTCTCTCTCCAGAAAAACTTTGGTGGAATGTGTGAATGTTGGGTATGTATAGGTCAGAGACATAGTCACATACAGTAGTAGGGTTGAAAAAAGACACAAGTCCTTGTAATATTCCATTATCTTCCACCTCACCTCTAGCCCAACTCCTTCTTGTTGCTCCTGTTGGGAAACCAAGCTCAAAGCTGTGTTCTGCTGTTTTGTAAGTTTATTAAAAGTCGGCAACTACAAAAAGTGTAGCTGCTGACTTTTAATAAACAGACACTCACCTGTCCCACGGTCCAGCGATGTGGCCGCCCGAAACCTCGCTCCTCTCCTCCTCTTCTCCAGGGTGCCTTCATTACTTCTGTGGGCACCCAGCTGTGACAGCTTGTGGCTTCACAGCCGGGGGCGCACTGTGCATGAGCGAGTCACGCTGTGCTCTCCTGTCCACTACACTAACCTACCTGTCCACTACACTAACCTACCTGTCCACTACACTAACCTACATGTCCACTACACTGCCCTACATGTCCACTACACTGCCCCACCTGTCCACTACACTGCCCTACATGTCCACTACACTGCCTTACATGTCCACTACACTGCCCTACCTGTCCACTACACTAACTTACCTGTCTACTACACTAACCTACCTGTCCACTACACTAACTTACCTGTCCACTACACTGCCCTACCTGTCCACTACACTGCCCTACCTGTCCACTACACTGCCCTACCTGTCCACTACACTGCCCTACCTGTCCACTACATTAACCTACCTGTCCACTACATTAACCTACCTGTCCACTACACTAACCTACCTGTCCACTACACTAACTTACCTGTCCACTAAACTGCCCCACCTGACTACTACACCAACCTACCTGACCACTACACTGCTCAACCTGATCCCTACACTGACATACATGTCCACTAAACTGACCTACCTACCTGATCACTACACTGACCTACCTGACCCACTACATTGACCTACCTGCCCACTACACTCCTTCCTGCACTACTCCCCCACACATGTACAATCCCGGTAGATCGGTGGATTTTGCTCACCAGCCTCCAGGGCCTCCATGATGATCACCCATCGGAAGAATGCCCTCCCCCAGCTGTTCCTCAGTATCCCACACCGTACGCTCGTCTGCACTAAGCATCGCCCCTTCCCCTCACGCACACATGGGCCGCCAAAGTCCCGCACCTGAGGAATCATGGGGAACAGGCTCTACCACAGGAGTCCCTTGGCGGGGGGAGGGTGTTGCGGAGCAGTGCCTTACCCCGGGATAAGCCTCATTGAAAGTGTACGGTGGGTGGGGCTGGAGGAAACACAGAAATTATGTTGCACTCGGGAGAGAGTACTGGCTGCCCCCCCCCCTCATGCTACACCACTGGGGCTGCCCGGGCCAGATGACGTCATCGGCAGATGCAGAATCACTGATGGGCTGCATCCCGGGCAATCCAGGACACATGGGCACCCTAACCCCCACATTGAGTAAGGACAAGTACTTATCCTACATATACCCGGCAAATGAGCAGCACCTCCTCTTTGCTAAACAGGGACCTCACCATGTCCACCTTGATGGAGATCCTGACCAGCACAGGCACTTTCGGGTGATTACAATGGCTCATTTCTGGGTCAGAAAGTGAAACCACGCTCTTTTGATCGCAGCTGCGAATATTTGATCGCAAACACGATTCGAATTTTGTTATTTTCGTTTATTTGCAGATATGCGAATCTGTATTTTTACATATAATGATATTTGAAGGTAAACTTAAGGGAGTTTGATAAGAAATGGTGTCCCTGGGATAGCAGCAGGTGAATTACAAACACAAAGGCCCAGTTTGAGCCCTGGTTCACACTGACAGAGGGGGGAAATCGTTCAGCTGGACTCACACGATTTCATTCCCGCATGTCAGTCCCGACTGCGGGGGGAATTTCAGAGACTTATGTGCAGGTTTCTGCACTGATGTCAATAAAAATCTCATCCCGAAGTCTCCAAAGAGTAGTACAGAAACTTTTGGAAATTGCGGCGCCGCAACAATTAGAACAGTGCAATTGCCGCCGATTTGACATGTCAAATCGCATGTCAAATCACACCAATGTGAACCAGGGCTGACACATACAACACTGCCTATCCACCAGCTGAGTTCATTACCTGCAATTCTCCACAGCTGTTAAATATAAAAATAGATAAAAGGGGATTTTGCGAGCCACAATGGTTTATTGCCTTAAATGTGGAAATCACCTAGCTGCCCGCGCAGAACACGTTTCATATGCCGTGCAATACAATGTATACAAAAGATACGCTGCGCTGAGGTGAAAGTTCAATCTGGAGTTTATTAATGCATGAGGTATACTGAAAATACCGCATAAGCGGTTTATCCAGCCACAGCAAGGCACAAAGGATATATCTAAAAAAACAACTGATTTCAAAGTGCAATGTGTAAATAATATACTAGATGTATACCATTAAAATGAGAGTAGCGATTACTGAACTACTAACTGTATATATAATGGATGAAAAAATCATTTATATTATTATAATCATTTATTATATTATTAGTCTGAAATTTACAATGAAAAAAAAAATATATATAAATGAATATATCACAGTGATAAGTGCAAAATATAACAAAGTGCCAAGTGCCACACAATGAGTGTGAATATCAAATCCAAGATGTGGTACGTGATTATTAAAGTCCAATATATGAAAGAAATGCACATAAAGTCCATAAAAACAATTGATAAAAAATCCAACGTGCGTGCATTAATCTTGGTGCTTAGTGCTCAGAATTCCATGCTCAAGTGCCATCCAGTGACCCCCCGGGGACAGCCGCTCACCTCGACGCGTGCGACTCAGCTGTGAGACTGAGTCTAAACACGCTTATGAGCCATCCCACGGCCCAGTGATGGAATCCAGATACACAATTTTCAGCAGCAACTCCACAGTTAGGAATAAAGGAAAAGAAAAACTGGATAGTGTGATATCGTTTATAAATATTTATTAGGATAAAATCTCCCTACATTAGGGTACTCACATATGCAAGGTGCGTGAGTGCACCAATCTGATAACAGTCTCCAAAGTTTGCCTCAAAGTTTTCCTGTCAGGAGGGATAAGCTGTGCATCGCATCTCAGTGGAGTGAAAGGCTCCGTGCTCCGTCCTGGCCCTTCCCCTACGCGTGTTGGACACAGGGTCATGTGTCTTCATCAGGGGTGAAAGCCGTGGGATGGCTCATAAACATGTTTAGACTCAGTCTCACAGCTGAGTCGCACGCTCTGAGGTGAGCGGCTGTCCCCGGGGGGGGGGGGGGGGGTGTCACTGGATGGCACTTGAGCATGAAATTCTGAGCACTAAGCACCAAGATTAATGCACGCATGTTGGATTTTTTATGAATTGTTTTTATGGACTTTATGTGCATTTCTTTCATATATTGGACTTTAATAATCATGTGCTACATCTTGGATTTGATATTCACACTCATTGTGTGGCACTTGGCACTTTGTTATATTTTGCACTTATCACTGTGATATATTTATTTATATCTATATATTTTTTTCACTGTAAATTTCAGATTATATAAATTATTTTTTCATCCATTATATATACAGGTAGTAGTTCAGTAATCGCTACTCTCATTCTAATGGTATACATCTAGTATATTATTTACACATTGCACTTTAAAATCACTTTTTTTTTATATATATCCTTTGTGCCTTGCTGTGGCTGGATAAGCCGCTTATGCGGTATTTTCGGTATACCTCATATGCATTAATAATCTCCAGATTGAACTTTCACCTTTGTATGTTTTGTATACACTGTTATATATAAAGATTCCACCTTTATCATTTACTTGCAGGTGGGCTGAAGAGATTATTTTTTTTGGTGCACAAATACATATAGAAATTATAAGATATAAAAGAAAGATATTTCCCTTCCCCAAAACCACCACCCCCAAAACTAAATTAAAAAGAAGAAAGAAAAGAGAAAAAAAACACAACAAACAAGCTCAATAATGTACTTTTATTTTGCCAGCAGAAACAAAATTATGTACATTCATTTACTAGCTTAAAAAAAAAATTCTACAGGATATATGGTGCTACATTTAGCAAAACGGTTAGCAATTGGGTTTTAAGGGCCCTGCTCATAGGAGCTTACAATCTAAAATTTGTCTAAACCTTAGAGTGGATACAGCTTTATTTTCAATGTATAACGGGTAACATTTCATACTACTACAGGGTTGTGTACCTGCTCCAGTGCCCATGTGGGCTGCAATATGTGGACAGGACCAAGCAGGCCCTCTTGGTTGGGCTCAATGAGCATGTGACAAATATAATCCATGGTTTTCCCAAACATCCAGTCTCGAGACACTACTTGGAAGTCCACAACAAGAATCCTGCCAAGACCATCTTCCTTGGGATTGACAGGTATACTCCCCATTGGAGAGGTGGTTCTTTGGTACGTGGTATCTCGAGACTTGAGATGGCTTGGATTTTTTAAAATAAAATGTTACACCCCTTTTGGGCTGAATGTAGATATCGATCTAAATGCCTTTATTGATAATTCTTAATCTTGGGACTATTTGTAAACTTGTTGTGAACCCTTAGTGGCTGTACCAATCAAATGTATATGTATTTCCCTTGCCAGTTTTTTTTCTAATGTAATTTATATTTGGATTTATCCATTTTTATATTGGTGCCATTTTACTGATGGTAATTGGGAGGGTAACTCCAGTTATCTATTTATAGACTGGTGCCATTTTTTGTCTGATGGTAATTGGGAGGTTATCTCCAGTTCTCAATGATCACTTTTATAACCTATATATAGGTTTTTTGCCACCATTATTGAGGATTATTGAATAGTTATATTGTGCATTTATTTCTCCTCTACCCCGGTGTGGGTATACTACCCGTTGGTAGATTGCACCAGTGGAGGTTGCCCTATTCAGGATGGTTGGAGTGTTATTATCATCTGTTCCACTCGATGACGGTGTGGGATTGACCCTTACCATCCAATGAGTCTGGCATGTTAGGGCTGTGAGCACAAACAATGTTTTTTTGTTCCCATGTGACGTTTCATGCTTATAATCATTTAATGTTTCTATAATGTTCCTGTCCTCTAAAAAAAAAAAAAAAAAATTATATTTTTTTATTTTTACAAACTAAACATAATATATTTCTATATTTTTTATGGGAATTTTAGGTAACACTTACTAATTTCACATTTTTTTAAATCTTAGAATCAGGCAATTCGGTTCTGCCACTCATGTTTCATAATGAGGCTTGGTTGCCTGGTATTGTATATATAGCGATGAGTCAGTGCGTCGCCCGTTCCCCAAGTCATTTTATGACGAAACTTATGTCGGGAGGCAGACGTTCTGACGGCATCGCGGTGTAGCGTATGTGTGGGCGGGTGTCTGCCAGCCGGCCGGCATTATTTTTTATGAGCTTTTTATCTTCTATGCAAATGTAAGTGCAATTTTTATCTTTAATAAATCGATGATTTACGGATTCACACTATGGTGAGTTTCTTTTCATCTTCCCGGGACCCTGATCGTTGCCTGTTGGTCTATTTGCCGAGTTGTGATCTCCTGGCTTGTCTTCAGCGTACTCATAGTGATTTGCTGCCGCAGTTGGTCTGATGTCCGGATTCTGATCTAGATTGCAGGCTTGATATTGCTTGCCCTCTGGTAAGCGCGCATTGTGTGTGGTGGAGGTTCACAATTATTGGTGTTTTTTGTCTGCTCAGAAGAATTCATCTACTTTCACTCACCTCACTGGACTGTTCTTCATTATTTATCCATTATTTTTCTGAGGATTTGTTATTTATTCTCTAAAATTCATTTGGTGTTCAATATTGGTTGTTAAGTTGTTGCAATACACTATATCTTATCACTTCACATATATTTCAATGTATTTGAGCAGCTTTTTCTTTTTCCTATATTCATTGAGTTTGTATATATCTTACAAATTTGAGCTTCAGCTACGTATGTTCATTTTTATTTTTTTAGTTTAGCGCGGTATTCATTTTCTTTTTTCCAGTGAAGGGAACTCTTAAAGCATCAGCATACCAAGACATTTTGCGCCTTACCCGACCCACCGCCCAGGTGCCTATTTTCATGTGCTTTGGCAGAAGAATTCCGCAAATACCTCCGGCTCAGGGTCGGGCAAGAACATCTACAGTTCACCTGCCTTCCTTTCAGGTTGACAACCTCACCGTGAGTCTTTTTGAAAGTTCTTCTGGCCGTGGGGGCCCTCATCAGAACCAAAGGGATACGCTTGTACCACTATCTCAACGACCTCCTGCTACTATCCCAAGACAAGGGGCAGCTGCTGATCCACAGCGAGCAGGTTATCACCACACTGCTCAAATTCGGCTGGCTCCTTAACCTGGAGAAAAGCCATCTGGAACCAGTCCAGCACCTGATATACTTAGGGGCCCAGTTCGACACAGTGGAAAGTACCATCTCTCTCCCAGTAGAGAAAATCCCAGTCATTCGAGAGAGAATACTCCGGGCCTTGAGCTCCTCACACCTAAGGGCCTCACAGTGCCTAAAAATCATCGGCACGATAGTCTCTATGACCCCCATGGTCAGATGATCTCTGAGGAGGTTATGCCCTTTCCAGACAGGGTTTCTCCAGCAATGGAACTCGCGGGACAGCAATCAATTCGTTCACATAACATCAGTGATGAGGAACAGCCTCTTCTGGTGGCTCCAGCGCAAAAATCTGCTCACCTGCCACTCCATTGCCCCCGTCTCATGGGTCACGGTTACAACCGATGCCAGCGGTGCAGTTTGGGGAGCCCTTTGCGGGTCAGAACTTGCACAAAGCAGGTGGGATGCCTGTCTTTACAATCCGGGCTCAAACATCCTGAACTATGGGCAGCCTGGTGTGCCCTTCAAACCTTCGCTCATCTCCTGAAAAGGGAATCAGTTTTATTAAGAATGGACAACACCATGGCGGTCTCCTATGTGAAAAGGGAAGGGGGCACCCGGAGCTCCACCTTGAGCCTATCATGTCCTGGGCCCAGAAAAACCTGCCCAATATCTCAGCAGTCTTCGTCCCCGGAGTCCAGAATGTCCAAGTGGACTTCCTGTCCCGCACACAGTTAGACGAGTGGTCCCTTCATGTGGGGATGTTCGCGTGGATCCTGTCCTTGGGAGTCGATCCCGAAGTAGATCTTTTTGAAGAAATGTATAAATATCTAATACTATAGATATTATCAATTCTCATTCTCAGGGGCGTTTCTGGATGTATAGCAATGTCTTTGTGTCTATATGTTTTATATATATATATATATCAGTAACCTCTCTCCTAGAGGGTAGGGTGTATAGGAGATATGTTTCTGTACTTTGTCCAAGGCCGTATTTCCAACTTACTTTTAGGAATTAGTTTCTTAGTAGAAATTGAAGAATCCTTCGTTCATACGATGCTTCCAGAAAGGTTGTTTATTTGTTCAGAAAGATAAGCAAAGACCAGACTTACATCGATAACATGTGGCATGGTGATGGTCTCAGAAGGAGGAGGAGGAGGAGACATCTTGATGTTACATCCTCCAAAGTGTTGGGTTACTTCCCTCTTGTTAACCCTACTCCATTCCTATTCTACCATGAATCTGATCCATTCTTATACTGTTTCAAAATGTTATGTCAGCATATCCTAATAACACCCATATTTGCATATATACTTTAAATGGCTATAGTCTAAAGATAAGCAACATTACTCCACCCATTGTCCTGACATAGCAACTCAAAATAGAAATATCTACTCAGCTAAACCACTCCTCTGTCCTCTGTCCTCCATCCTGTTAACCTTCAGAAACAATCACAAATTACATATAACATTTATGTGTTTCATATATTTTTTCAGAAACTTTTATCACTTAAAATAATAATGAACTTAAAATCTTCTAACAATTCCCCCTCAATGCACTATAAGTGCATTCATCTTAAATAATAAAGGTCTCTGATCCACTTTTTCAATACAAACAATACAATAAACATTAAAATAAACATTAATACAATACAATATACAGTAATACAATTTAGTGTGTCAGATATTGTACATAAACATTTTCCAAAACTCTGCGATATTCTTATGAAAAATATTTAACTATTTCATTCCATTGAGAAAATTTAAATTATTATATTAATTAATTTTAATTAATTCTCCATCTAAATCATGTAATATTAAAGATTTTCTTCCTTAAACTTCATAAATTCATTCAACTTCCTGTGAAACTCGTATGACTTTAACCATATAATTTAACTATTTTAATATAAAGATGAAATACATATCTTTGAAAAATCAAATTATATTGCTTCGTAATATAAATTACTAATTAATAAATAAAATTTCTTCCATTCCTGGAAATTTCAAAAATGAAATAACTTCTACAATGTAAGTTTTTATACATTATCCTTGACACAGAACAATTATAAACATAATAAATAATCTACTCGTCTGTAGATACATAAAAAACATAAAACTTTCCCATTATTTGATTGTCATGTTTTATATATTCTATCTTTCTATTTATTTTCCTATTTATTTATCTATCTAATCATGTTCTTTAAATTTAGAAACGAAAGACATATCTATAAAAGAAAATGAAAACAAGTATCAAATTCTTATAAAAATATGTTTTCCTTAGAAATTTTCATTATTTAATATAAACCATTCTAGACTGATAATCCTTTCTGTGTTTACCCATTTTATTCTTATTTTTACCAATTACCTAAAATAGCATACATGTCCTACAAAATTTTAAATCATAATCTGATTCCATGGTTTGAAATCCAACCCCAATGGAATATGACATAAGTTCACAAGAAATTAGCTTTTGTTAAAAATATTATTTTTCTAGAATGACCTCAATTAATTTATCAAAAAGAAACATTAACTAAAAAAACAACATCCTTGTATCCTCCTTAAGCAGGAAAAAACTAATATAATCAATCTATATAGATTTGCCAAATTACTCTATACTTTGTAGTATTAGGTTACTCTTTCCTTTTGGATTGCTCTATAAACAAATAAAACAATATTCAGAAGTTTGATGACAAAGTGTTCTAAAATGAGTAGTTCAGAATTTCTTTCATTAGCTTAAACAAAAAAAAAAAATCAATCAGTCAGTCAGGTACCTGGATATGCAAAAAGAAATATTTTCATTTAAAAATAACTCTATCCATTATTGTTGGAATCAATTATTTTTTACAATAAATATTATCTTCATCAGTCTGTACTGATTCTAAGACAGTGTCATAGTCCCCCTCATTATCCTGTGACTAATATTAAATCTTGTAAAAGAATAATCTTACCAGATTATTGTATTTTTTCCTTTACACGGACAATTGCTTTAATTTTGTAAAAGAACACTAATTTAGGTTGGGCCTTCCTAAATATTCTATTTCTGAAAGAAATTTCATCATGTTGAAATTTCTTTTCAGAACCAACCATCCCTCTCATACAGTATGATTGAATGAACCACACATGCCTGTCACTCTGACTGCTAAACAAACACATGGCAGTCTTAAGATCAGCTTTCAATGCAGACACTTACAGAAAGTTTAATATTGTCATTCCATTGTGCCAATATTTGGATCCATCTATAGAAGCACAAGAAATTCTTTCCCAATAAATGTCCACTAAAAGTTGAAAAAGTGACTTTTTCATGATTAACTTACAGAACTGTGGCTCCATCCCTCACACTGCATCTATTTAATCCCCATGTATTTTTAAATACCACTACAACTGATCTTTTTTAACATCCAATTGCCATTAGACAAAGCTGTGTGTATTGACACCTTCTGTTTTCCTTGTAATAACACCTTTAGTGTAACATAAGATGCTTTTCAAAACAAATGGTGCAAAACCCACAATGTCTCAGATCTGTAGCATTGGACAATGCACTTCTAACACATTTTTTATACATACCAATGAAATTGTCTCATCACCCACATACACTTAAATGTAAAATGGCTGAGAGAGATCTCTATATTAATCAAAAAATACTAAATTAATAAGGGCTTTCTTTAGATCTTCAAATTATTGTATATTAGTTCCAGTGCTGGTACAAGGCCATCTGGTGCCCAGGGCGAAGATGGCAAACTGCGCCCCCCCCCCCCCCCCCCCGTATAAAGAAAGAGTCAGTGTCCTTTCAAAACCAGAAAACACTCAAAATAATACAAGAATACAATACTGTAGCTGCAGCCCCGTCGCAGTATATGTACTGCGGCGGTTCAGCAAATGGTTAAATTGTAAGGTGAACTTACATTGGACCCCATCCCCCCCAGTCCTGCTAACCTGGAGTCCAGCGATCCCCCGCACTGACCCCTTTACATTACACAGCACCCTGCATCTCTAGGCCCCTTTACATTACACAGCCACCTGCACCTCTGGGCCCCTTTACATTACACAGCCACCTGCACCACTGGGCCCCTTTACATTACACAACACCCTGCATCTCTTGGCCCCTTTACATTACACAGCACCCTGCATCTCTGGGCCCCTTTACATTACACAGCCACCTGCGCCTCTGGGCCCCTTTACATTACACAGCCACCTGCGACTCTGGGCCCCTTTACATTACACAGCCACCTGCGCCTCTGGGCCCCTTTAGATTACACAGCCCCCTGCACCACTGGGCCCCTTTACATTACACAACACCCTGCATCTCTTGGCCCCTTTACATTACACAGCACCCTGCATCTCTGGGCCCCTTTACATTACACAGCCACCTGCGCCTCTGGGCCCCTTTACATTACACAGCCACCTGCGCCTCTGGGCCCCTTTAGATTACACAGCACCCTGCACCTCTGAACCCCTTTACATTACACAACACCCTGCACCTCTGGACCCCTTTACATTACACAGCCCCCTGCACCACTGGGCCCCTTTACCTTACACAGCCACCTGCAGCCCTTTACATTACACAGCCACCTGCAGCCCTTTACATTACACAGCCCCCTGCACCACTGAGCCCCTTTACATTACACAACACCCTGCATCTCTGGGCCCCTTTACATTACACAGCACCCTGCATCTCTGGGCCCCTTTACATTACACAGCACCCTGCATCTCTGGGCCCCTTTACATTACACAGCACCCTGCACCCCTTTACATTACACAGCCACCTGCATCTCTGGGCCCCTTTACATTACACAGCCACCTGCGCCTCTGGGCTCCTTTACATTACACAGCCACCTGCGCCTCTGGGCCCCTTTACATTACACAGCCACCTGCGCCTCTGGGCCCCTTTACATTACACAGCCACCTGCGCCTCTGGGCCCCTTTACATTACACAGCCACCTGCGCCTCTGGGCCCCTTTACATTACACAGCCACCTGCGCCTCTGGGCCCCTTTACATTACACAGCCACCTGCGCCTCTGGGCCCCTTTACATTACACAGCCACCTGCGCCTCTGGGCCCCTTTACATTACACAGCCACCTGCGCCTCTGGGCCCCTTTACATTACACAGCCCCCTGCACCACTGGGCCCCTTTACATTACACAGCCCCCTGCACCACTGGGCCCCTTTACATTACACAGCCCCCTGCATCTCTGGGCCTCTTTACATTACACAGCCACCTGCGCCTCTGGGCCCCTTTACATTACACAGCCACCTGCGCCTCTGGGCCCCTTTACATTACACAGCCACCTGCGCCTCTGGGCCCCTTTACATTACACAGCCACCTGCGCCTCTGGGCCCCTTTACATTACACAGCCACCTGCGCCTCTGGGCCCCTTTACATTACACAGCCCCCTGCACCACTGGGCCCCTTTACATTACACAGCCCCCTGCATCTCTGGGCCTCTTTACATTACACAGCCACCTGTGCCTCTGGGCCCCTTTACATTACACAGCCACCTTCAGCCCTTTACATTACACAGCACCCTGCACCTCTGAACCCCTTTACATTACACAGCACCTCTGGGCCCCTTTGCATTACACAGCACCCTGTGCCTCTGGACCCCTTTACATTATACAGCCCCCTGCACCCCTTTACATTACAAAACACCCTGCATCTCTGGACCCCTTTACATTACACAGCCCCCTGCACCCCTTTACATTACACAGCACCCTGGACCTCTGGACTCCTTCAGTGTAGCCCCCCTTCAGTGCAGACACCCCCCCCTTTCAGTGCAGACCCCCCCACTGTTCAGTGCAGACACACCCCCCCTGTTCAGTGCAGACACCCCCCCTGTTCAGTGCAGACACCCCCCCCTTCAGTGCAGACACCCCCCCTGTTCAGTGCAGACACCCCCCCCCTGTTCAGTGCAGACACACCCCCCCCCCTTCAGTGCAGACACCCCCCCCTTCAGTGCAGACACCCCCCCCCTTCAGTGCAGACACCCCCCTGTTCAGTGCAGACACCCCCCCTGTTCAGTGAGGACACCCCCTTCAGTGTAGCCCTCGTTCAGCTCCCCCCCATTCAGTACCTCAGATCAGCGCGGCGGCACATGCTCAGCAGATCTCCTCCCCCTTTTTGCACATAAACAGAGAGGAGGGGGAGGCGGCTTCACTCTGGTCGGCTGTGCCTGTGTGACATCCGGGATCGCACAGACAGACAGCCCGCGGCCGCGAGAGGAGGGGAAGGTAGGTGCAGCGGTGCCACCCTGCACCCCCCCTCTCCCTTGCATTACAATGTAGATCGCCTCTCCCTGCCTGTGCCTGTCACTGCGCCGCTGCCTAAATCCGCAGCACTGCCACCGCTTCAGTCCCGGAGGGGGGGGGGCGGCCTGACACCCCCCCCCCCCCCAGTGTGTGGTACCCGGGCGGCCCGCCCCCTACTTAGTATGCCTCTGCACAGCTTCGCAAGCAGGCGCAGCTCTGCAGTGTGATAGTCACTTGTTGCCCACGAAGTTTAAGAACACACTGCCTGCCAGCACTGCGCCCCCTTCCTACAATTAATTGATCCGCCCAGGGCATCCGCCCCTTCCGCCCACCCCTTGTACCGGCCCTGATTAGTTCTCTCTTGTAATTAAAAATATTTGCCCTACAGTAAGCCTATATAATTCATTAAAATTTACTCAGACAGATACTTTGTCTACAAAAATCTCAATGAACTCTTGAGAAAAGTTATTAAGGCCCAAAAAATCTTAATTTTTAAAAACAATTACTTTAGTAAGTAATAATACCTTTTAAAAATGTATTTTTTCTCATCCATGAACCCTCTTCCAGATATTTGGAAGACTTTGATCCACAGAAGTGAAAACTGTCATGGCATGACGACTAGTCTGTGTAACTTGATCTGCATTTCTCTGTTGGTAATACACTCCTCGCATGTCACAAACTCTTCAGAGAATGATTTGTTACTGTCAGTCTTAGCCAACATGCTTTGTATACAAAACACTGTACAATTCGGTAACAATCTAGTTTTTCGTTTTTAAAATGTTTAACCTTTTTACCACTTTTTTAAACATATTTTGTTTGTACATCTGCCAAAAATCATGTACTATGTTATATGACTTTCCTGATTATAGTAATGACAAAAAAATTGTTTAGAGGACAATCTCGTGAAACTCACAGATTGGGTCAAGCCCAAAAACTGCGATTGGCCATATCCCCGAGAAAACTCCTCCCTCAATCAAAGTCCTTACTTTTACCAGAAATACTAATTTAAAAAGACTTTTAACAATTGTTATTTTTACAATTTTTTTAGATTGAACAAAACATTCATATTTTAATATTTTCTCTGGGTAGTCATAAATAAATTAGAACAATCTACTACTTTTAATTTAATAACCAAATCTAAGTTTGAAATTTTTGTAAAAATTGTTCAATCCTTAACTTATTATTTCCTACAACCAAATCTGTAGGATTTTTATAAAACACTAAACACCATGTTGTTTTCCATTATCTCAATTTCATACTGTTCTTTCCACAATCTTAATCAATACTTTTTCTCTGAAAACTTTTTCTTCTGCCCCCTATATATGTGTTTTAGAATGACCACGTGTAATAACGTACATTTTCTGTTGTTCAGGGCTAAAATATTCATAAACATTTACATGCAGCATTAAACTTAGTTTCCTTATTTAATAACTTCTTTACACTTTGGCATTAATTAATTACCTTACTACTGCATGTATTCCTGTATTCCATATATATGGAATGTATCAATTTCCTGATGGTACAGGAAAATACTTCTGAGCCTTGAGATGTTAACCATCCCATGTTACCCTTTTATATAAATAAACACACTCACCCCTTGTTAGTATGATAGTCCTGTGCGCACTTAAAAAAACAAGAGATGAATAATGTCCTTTAAATTTGTTGTTCGTTGCCTTTTCTTTCGTTTGTTGCTTTTTCTTTCGTTAGTTGCTTTTTCTTTCGTTTATTGCTTTTTCTTTCGTTCGTTACTTCTTCTTTCTTTGAAGAATAATTTTCTTGTAGCTTTTTGCCTTGTTCCTTGTATTGTGTGCTGTAGTGTGCTGTAGTGTGCTTGCCTGTTGATTTTTCTTTGCCTTTTTCTTGGACTTTCCATCTTCAAACATCAAAATCCGACTTTCATCTTAGCTTACCAAATAGTACATACATCTGCCTGTTGTACCTCAATGGTAGCTTTTTCAAATAACGTGAAGTCTCAGTTCCTGATTCAACATTTTTTCTTATTGGGCAACTACCCAATATTTTCTTATGTGAGACTTTCTCACCTTCTTAGGAACTAACCTTGGCAGAAATCTTCACGTACGTAACGTTACGTTTTCACAAACAAAGTCCTGGATTTCCTAAAATAACTTGAAGTGTCCATCTGGCCTTGTCAATCAACTTCGTAGGCTGGGTCTTCCTTTTTTTTTTTTTTTTTTCAAAGTTACAAACTTTGGCTAGAGGTGAGAAAACAGACAAAGAAAAACTCACCCTTGACTTAACTGAACTGTTGTCCACATCTGACGCAAACGCCTCCTTCTAGGTTCTTTGATCGTTTTTTCCCGAGACTTGATCAATCACAAAATTGTGTTCGCTTCCCCCCTTTGTCAAGGAGTGGGAAAAAATTGACCATTTTAGCTTGCTCGCCATTGAAAGAATGTATAAAAATCTAATAATTCTAGATATTATCAATTCTCATTCTCAGGGGCGTTTCTGGATGTATAGCAATGTCTTTGTGTCTATATGTTTTATATATATATATATATATCAGTAACCTCTCTCCTAGAGGGTAGGGTGTATAGGAGATATGTTTCTGTACTTTGTCCAAGGCCGTATTTCCAACTTACTTTTAGGAATTAGTTTCTTAGTAGAAATTGAAGAATCCTTCGTTCATAGGATGCTTCCAGAAAGGTTGTTTATTTGTTCAGAAAGATAAGCAAAGACCAGACTTACATCGATAACATGTGGCATGGTGATGGTCTCAGAAGGAGGAGGAGGAGGAGACATCTTGATGTTACATTCTCCAAAGTGTTGGGTTACTTCCCTCTTGTTAACCCTACTCCATTCCTATTCTACCATGAATCTGATCCATTCTTATACTGTTTCAAAATGTTATGTCAGCATATCCTAATAACACCCATATTTGCATATATACTTTAAATGGCTATAGTCTAAAGATAAGCAACATTACTCCACCCATTGTCCTGACATAGCAACTCAAAATAGAAATATCTACTCAGATAAACCACTCCTCTGTCCTCTGTCCTCCATCCTGTTAACCTTCAGAAACAATCACAAATTACATATAACATTTATGTGTTTCATATATTTTTTCAGAAACTTTTATCACTTAAAATAATAATGAACTTAAAATCTTCTAACAGCATCCCCCCTGCAACTTCAAAATCAGGAAGTATTACACTTGGGGCCGTTGCAGCCAGGCCTTCAGAATAGATGCCCTGACAGACTGGTGGAGCTTCTACAGGTCAATTGGCCTTCCCCCGTTCCCAATCATCCTTAGATCTTTATGGAGACTCCAAGCGGAAGCGGTCGAGGTGGTGGTGATAGCGCCTTACGTTTCCCCTCCTGACCCAGCTCAGCTTCCGGGACCCGGTTCACCTTTCTCTCAGGCTGGACCTTCTTTCTCAGGGGGCACTCCTGTACCCTTGCCCGGCGTTACTGAGACTGATGGTCTGGTTGAAACCCTTGGGTGCGCATCAAGAGTGATTTCCACCCTCATGAGCTTGAGAAAGGCAAGCACGCACAAGGTCTACAGGAGAATATGAGCCAAATTTGTTGAATTCTCATCATCCATGGGTAGATCGTTCAGAGACCCAGGTATCCAAGATATCCTCAGCTTCCTTCAATCCGGCCTAGATCTGTCTTATCCATCAGCTCTCTCAGGGTCCAAGTCATAGCCTTGTCAGCCTTCTCTGGAACATCATGGGCCATTCACCCTTTAATCCGGTAGATCTTCTGTGGGGTAGCAAGTCTCAGGCCCCAAAGAAGGCCAAGATTGCCCAAATGGGATCTTCCCCTTGTTCTTGACTCACTGTCAGGAAGGGCATGCCAGCACCCAAGATGGCTGCCGAAGAAGGCGACCTGTTACCTCTGCCTGTCAGGAAGGGCATGCCAGCACCCAAGATGGCTGCCGAAGAAGATGACCTGTTACCTCTGCCCCTGTCAGAATTCCATTGGTGCACACACACCCTGTGACAGCTTTTGACACCCAAACAGGCTACTTAAACTCAGTCAGTTTCCAGACTCAGTGCTGTCTGCTCTACAGCGTTCCCTGTGTATCCTGCAATTACCTACCTGACTTCCGTTCCTGTTGTGACCCGGCTTTCTTCCTGACGTTCCTGTTTCCTGCCTGCATCCGACCCCGGCTTGTCCTCTACTTTGCATCTGCCTGCTCCTTCTGCCACTTCGCTGCCAGTCTGCTGACGACCCGGCCTGTAATCTGATTCCGCTTCCGCTTCCGCCTCTGTTCCTGACGTGCCCGTTTGTGTATGACCCGGCCTGCCTGTACCTGCCTTCTCTTCAGCCTCGAGGGTGCCACCATCCCTTCTGCTGCAACTGCACTTCTGCCTGTGGGGTCCGGTTGTCTACTCACTCCAGCTACCTGCCTACCACTGCTCTGAGATTCCTACAGACACCTCTACAGCCCGGCCAAGTGCTCCGATCCAGCTCCAGGTTCAGTGATCCCGCTAGGCACTCGTGCGACTCTGCATCTCGGTGCTTCCTGTCAGCTCTATCAGGGGCTCCAAGTCAGAGTTGTAAGAGAGGCCGTCCTCTGCATATCAGGCTCCATCACCAGGTACGTGACAGTAGCAGACAGCCATGTCTGAGCCTGTGCAAGGACCCTCACCTATGGAGGAACTCTGCCAACACCTAGCCGGATTAACACAAGCTGTAAAGGACTTACAACAGGGTTATACCCAGCTGGAAGGCCAAATACAGACCTTGTCTGCCTCTGCTGCTCAAGCACCTTCCACTTCTGGGATGCCAGCAGCTCCTGCAGTCGTTATGCTACCACCTGAACCCAGAGTCCCAACTCCTGAAAAGTTCCACGGAGAACGCAACGAGTTCAGAGCCTTCCGCAATGCATGCAAACTCTATTTTTCGCTACAACCACGAACCTTCTCCCTGGAAGCCACCAAGGTCGGGTTTGTCATTTCCTTGCTTCAGGGGGAACCACAGGCCTGGGCTCACCGACTCCTTGAACAAAAGGCCACATCTCTGACAGACTTAGCCTCCTTTTTTGGAGCCATGGCTCAGTTATATGAAGACCCCCAGCAAGCCGCTCCTGCGGAAGCCGCCCTTCACACGCTTCAGCAGGGTCACAGGGCCGTGGAGGACTATGTTTCAGAATTCAGGCGCTGGAGTTCCGACACCAACTGGAACGATGCTGCCCTGCGTTACCAGTTCCGCATGGGCCTTTCTGATAATCTCAAGGACGAGCTAGCACGAATAGGTGTCCCCTCCACCTTGGAGACACTTATAAATTTGTCAATCCAGATTGATCGTCGCTTAAGGGAACATAGGTCGGAACGAGCCACCGACCAGTCCCGTCCAGTATGGATGCTTCCACGAGTGTCTGGTTCTTTCAGTCCCGCTTCACCTGCTCCTTCCGCATCCGCTTCAGACGCACCTGAACCCATGAAGCTTGGTCTCCTCCGTCCTTCTCTGACTACAGAAGAACGCCAGCACAGACGCCAGCTAAATCTTTGCCTGTACTGTGGAGGATTAGGACATTATGTGAGGTCTTGCCCGGTCAAGATCCGCAAGTGCCTCTCAGTTACATCCGCTTCTCCTCCATCTCTACCCAATCACTCTGCTCATCTTGCTCTTCCCATTGTGCTACAGCTCCCAGGAGGAACTATCCAGACCCCCGCTATAATTGACTCTGGAGCTTGCAGCTGTTTCATAGATTTAGCTTTTGCTGCCAAACATCAAATTCCTCTACTACCCAAGGCTCAGAGACTTTCTGTACATCTGGCAGACGGATCCACCATTAAATCTGGATTGGTTACTCATGAAACCATCCCGTTATCTACCACCATTGCCGAGAACCATCAAGAGCTTCTACGCCTAGATGCAATCGCTTCCCCTCTGTTCCCAATCATTCTGGGTATGCCTTGGTTAAAAGCTCATAACCCTCACATTAACTGGGTTACAGAAGAAATCAAGTTTCTTTCCCCCTATTGCCTTCAGCATTGTTGGCAAGAGAATCATCAGGACCAATCTCCCCTGCTGTGCATCGATTTGGAGTCCGAAGCCCGCCAAGTCGTTCCAGTAGCATATCACGGCTTTCTGGATGTTTTCAGCAAAAAAGGGGCAGAAACGCTTCCTCCTCATAGGGCTTATGACTGTACAATTGAGGTCCTTCCTGGGGTTGAAGTTCCTTTTGGCAGGATCTTTCCTCTATCTGAATCTGAACTTGTTGCTTTGAAAGACTACATTGATGACAACCTTAAAAAGGGGTTTATTCGCCCCTCCACATCTCCTGCCGGTGCGGGGATCTTCTTTGTAGAAAAAAAGGACCACTCATTACGGCCCTGTGTGGACTACCGTGAACTTAATAAGGTCACTGTAAAAAACCGTTACCCTCTTCCACTTGTGCCTGAATTATTCCAGCGACTCTGTACGGCCACCATTTTCACAAAATTGGATCTTCGGGGTGCTTATAATCTGGTTCGCATACGAGAGGGGGATGAATGGAAGACGGCGTTCCGCACACGCTTTGGGCATTTTGAATACCTTGTGATGCCCTTTGGACTTTGCAATGCCCCAGCTACCTTTCAGCACTTCACCAACGATGTCTTCCGAGATTTCCTGGATCTATTTGTTGTTGTTTATCTTGATGATATACTAATCTTCTCTCCCTCTCTAGATCACCACCGTAATCACGTCAAGAATGTATTGAGTCGCCTTCAACAACACGGACTTTATGCAAAACCAGAGAAATGTGTATTTGAACGCCAAAGCATCCAATTCTTGGGTTTAATCATTTCCACCGAAGGCATCCAGATGGATCCCCAGAAGGTTACAGCCATCCTGGATTGGCCTGCTCCCAGTGATAAGAAGGGTGTCCAACGTTTCGTGGGGTTTGCAAATTTTTATCGAAAATTCATCAGAAATTTTTCTGCAATCATATCCCCCATTACAAGTTTAACCAAACAAGGTACAAGATTCTCTTGGTCTCTGGAAGCTCAGAAAGCTTTTGACACCCTAAAAAGACTTTTCACATCTGCATCTGTCCTGAAACACCCTGACCCAGCCTTGCCCTACGTCTTGGAAGTAGACGCCTCAGAAACAGCGGTCGGAGCAATATTGTCTCAGAGGCGGGGAGCTAAGGCTCTACTGCATCCAGTTGCTTTTTTTTCCCGCAAGCTGTCAAATGCCGAAAGGAACTATGACGTCGGGGACCGTGAACTTTTGGCCATCAAAGCCGCCCTGGAGGAATGGAGGTACCTTCTAGAGGGGGCCGCACACCCAATCTTGATCTATACTGATCATAAGAACCTCGAGTATTTAAGAACAGCAAAAAGATTGAAACCCCGACAAGCCAGGTGGGCACTATTCTTTTCTAGATTCACTTTTCACTTACCGTTCAGGCCCGGATCCAAGAATGCAAAACCCGATGCGTTATCACGCATGTTCAGCAAACCTGAAGAAATCTCATCTCCGGATACCATTCTATCCCCTGGGAACTTCCTGTTACTTCAATGTGAGTTAATAAAACAAATTAAACAAACTCTAGTAAGGAACCCTTCGCCAGCCGGGGTCTCTCTACTGGCAAAGGATGGGCTACTTTGGCATGAAGACAAGGTCTTTGTGCCGGAAGACCTCCGAATGGCCATCCTGGTGCGATGCCATGATCATGTGCTGGCAGGTCATTTTGGCATTGGCAAGACAACTGAATTAGTACAACAGACATTTTGGTGGCCTGGGGTGGAAAAAGATTGTAGGAAATATGTGGAATCTTGCACCACTTGCATCCGCAATAAAACCAGCAGATCCAGAGCCTGGGGTCTGCTAAAACCCTTACCTGTCCCCAGTAGACCTTGGAAGATGATCTCAATAGATTTTATTGTAGAACTTCCCCCATCTGAGGGCCACAACACCATTTTTGTAGTTGTCGATAGACTTTCTAAGATGGCACACTTCCTGCCCATGAAGGGCACACCATCTGCTCGAGAAACAGCTCAAACCTTTGTCAAGGAGATCGTAAGGCTTCACGGGATTCCGGCCAATATTGTGTCCGACCGTGGGGTGCAGTTTACATCCAGATTCTGGAGAGCCTTATGTGATGCACTCGGGATTGAACTTTCATTTTCTTCTGCATATCACCCACAAACGAATGGGCAGACAGAGAGGACTAATCAAACCCTCGAACAGTACCTGAGATGTTTCTCCTCATTTTCTTAAGACGATTGGGCTTCTCTGCTTCCCCTGACCGAGTTTTCTTATAACAATTCAGTACACTCTGCTACAAAGCAATCTCCATTTTTTGCAAACTACGGTTTCCACCCTTCTTTTTTGTCTAATACAATTCCAGATTCCCCTGTACCAGCTGTTTCCGAAACTATAAATTTCTTCAATGCCAATAACAAACTGCTACAGGAAACAATGGCCAAGACACAGGCATACAATAAGGAAGTTTATGACAGGAAAAGAAGGGGAGAATTGATCTTGAACCCTGGTGACCAAGTGTGGCTAGCAACTGCTAATTTGAAACTGGCCTGTCCCTCGAAGAAACTGGACCCTAAATTTATAGGACCATTTCCGGTGAAGAGACGGATCAATGAGGTTGCGTATGAATTAGAGTTGCCTGTCATTTAGAATCCACCCTGTGTTCCACATAACCTTGTTGAAACCTGCCATTCCTGACCCCTTCCCAGGACGAAGTTCCGGCCCGCCTGAACCTGTAATTATTGACGGGGAGGAAGAGTTTGAGGTGGAAACAATCTTAGACTGCAGGAAGAGAAGAAATCAGATCCAGTTCCTGATAAAATGGAAAGGGTATGGGCCAGAGGACAACTCCTGGGAACCTGAAGGTAATATCCATGCCCAAAATTTGGTTCAAGCTTTTAAGAACTCCCATCCTGACAAGTGGGCCAAGTTGGGCATCCGGAGGCTGCCCTTTTGGGGGGGGGGTAGTGTCAGGAAGGGCATGCCAGCACCCAAGATGGCTGCCGAAGAAGGCGACCTGTTACCTCTGCCTGTCAGGAAGGGCATGCCAGCACCCAAGATGGCTGCCGAAGAAGATGACCTGTTACCTCTGCCCCTGTCAGAATTCCATTGGTGCACACACACCCTGTGACAGCTTTTGACACCCAAACAGGCTACTTAAACTCAGTCAGTTTCCAGACTCAGTGCTGTCTGCTCTACAGCGTTCTCTGTGTATCCTGCAATTACCTACCTGACTTCCGTTCCTGTTGTGACCCGGCTTGCTTCCTGACGTTCCTGTTTCCTGCCTGCATCCGACCCCGGCTTGTCCTCTACTTTGCATCTGCCTGCTCCTTCTGCCACTTCGCTGCCAGTCTGCTGACGACCCGGCCTGTAATCTGATTCCGCTTCCGCTTCAGCCTCTGTTCCTGACGTGCCCGTTTGTGTATGACCCGGCCTGCCTGTACCTGCCTTCTCTTCAGCCTCGAGGGTGCCACCATCCCTTCTGCTGCACCTGCACTTCTGCCTGTGGGGTCCAGTTGTCTACTCACTCCAGCTACCTGCCTACCACTGCTCTGAGATTCCTACAGACACCTCTACAGCCCGGCCAAGTGCTCCGATCCAGCTCCAGGTTCAGTGATCCCGCTAGGCACTCGTGCGACTCTGCATCTCGGTGCTTCCTGTCAGCTCTATCAGGGGCTCCAAGTCAGAGTTGTAAGAGAGGCCGTCCTCTGCATATCAGGCTCCATCACCAGGTACGTGACACTCACTGACTGGACTCAGTACCGCGGGATCCGCTTCGCTTTCTATCAAAGACCTTTCTGCAAAAGTTGCCTTCCTAATAGCCAAAAAGTCCAAAAGGGTTTTTGAGATTGGGTCCTTGGGTCACGAAGAACCATTCCTGACTTTCTTCCCGGACCGGGTGGTCCTCATCCCTATGCTCAGCTCAAATTTACCTCAGTGTTCCATGAGAACCAAGAATTTGTCCTACTTACATTCAGGGCCCCAGGGTCCACTGAAGTTCACCCTCTGGATGTAGGTCAAATACTGAAGGAATACCTGCAATCTACTTCCTCCTTTAGATGTTCTGACTACCTGTTTATCCTGCACTCTGGTAATAACAAAGGGAAGTGAGCTTCGACCAGAACGATTGCGGCCTGGATCGTGCAATCCATCCAGCAGACTTATAGGGCTAAGGGCTCGGCTCCTCCAGATGCGGTGACGGCACATTCCACCAGGGGTATGTCGGCTTCGTGGGCAGCAGCCTGGCATGTGGCTCAGATGTCATCTGCAAAGCAGCCTCGTGGGCCTCCATTAACACCTTTATGTCACATTATTGCATAGAACCTGCTTCTCTATATCTGTGAACTTTGGTTTAAGCATCCTGTCTATTGACAGGCCAAATTAAATTTCTTTTGATCAGCATCCCCACCCGTGTGGACTGGCTAGTTATTTCCTACACGTAGACTGCCATGGAGTGTGTCAGGAAGACTGAAAATTTATTATCAAATACTTACCGTAATTTTCCTTTCCTGATGGACTCCATAACAGACGGAGTTCCCACCCATCAGTCAAGAGTTGGCTAGTTACGGAACACAGTCTCTAGCAGTTAGCTTGAATTTATGGGAGTGGGGTCATATAGCATTGGAGATGAGGTGGGGTTAACCCACACATAGACTGCCATGGAGTCCATCAGGAAAGGAAAATTAAGGTAAGTATTTGATAATAAATTTTCAGTTTTTCACACAGCTTAAAAGCAGATTATCTTTAACCACTTGCTTACTGGGCACTTAAACCCCCCTCCTATCCAGACCAATTTTCAGCTTTCAGCGCTGACGCACTTTGAATGACAATTGCGCGGACATACAACACTGTACCCAAATGAAATTTTTATCATTTTTTTCCCACAAATAGAACTTTCTTTTGGTGGTATTTGATCACCTTTGTGATTTTTATTTTTTGATTAAAAAATGTAAAAAGACCAAATTTAAAAAAAAAACATTTTTTTTTTTTTAATATTTTGTTATAAAATTTTAAAAAAGGTAATTTTTCTCCTTCATTGATGTACGCTGAAGAGGCGGCACTGATGGGCACCGATAGGTGGCAGTGATGGACACTGATGGGTGGCAGTGATAGGCATTGATGGGTGGCAATAATGGGCACTGATCGGTTACACTGATAAGCAGCACTACTAGGTGGCACTGATTGGCACTACTGGTGGGCATTGATAGGTGGCACTTGTGAGCATTGATAGGTGCCACTCTTGGGAATTGATAGGTGGCACTGGTGGGAACGGTGGCCACTGTCAGGTGGCAATGGCAGGGGGTACTGGTGGCACATGTGAGGCAGAATTGCCTCTTCCTCTTCGGGACCAATGTCCCTTGCAGATAAGCCGGTGATCGGCTTTTTTTTCTCCTCTCGCTGTCAGTGTGTGGAGAAAAAAAAAAACGATCACAGAGCTTTTGTTTTGATCATGTGATCAGCTGTCATTGGCTGACAGCTGATCACATGGTAAGGGGCCGGGACCGGCCCCTTACTCGGATCGGTGATCACCCGAGTCTCAGTGACTCGGTGATCACAGTGCGCTCCACACACGCACAGGGGAGGCCGTCACATGATGGCCTCCCGGAAATTGAGGTCCGCGCTGTGGCCGTCATTTGGCTATAGCGCGGATGTCAAGCGGTTAAATAATATACTGCATATTTCAGTACCATTTAGGCAATTATATCATGCTCTAAACATTATTTCCATGTGTACTCCTCCAGGTTTTAGCTGAGTAAGGGTTTGGTCGCTATTTGTTTTCAGGGAACTATAGTAATTTCGATTTTGGGAGTATTTTCTTACCAGCGCTATAGTGAATACAATTTTAGCGCTGATTAGCGCGATTAGCGCTAATTCGCAGTAATTAGCACCGCGGCGCTATAGTAAATGACACCCAGAATGTCTAACTAACTATATACAAAATGGGAAACACCGATCGGCAGGATACACTGGAGATGCAGGGAATAGATGGGAAGGGGGAACCAGGACTGGAATCAGGAGGGGAGCACTTAAAATGGATGTAAAGTGGATGTAAACTCCATTCATGAAATCTGACCTGGGCACATATATCTGTGGTGTTTACATATCTCTCTCCAAAGCCCCAAGTCCCGTGTCTTTCTGCTGCTTTGTTTATCAGCATGATAACTTCTGACAAGCAGCTGAAAATTTGTGTTGGGGAGGGAGCTATCAATAGATTAGCAGAGAGCTGGTCTATTCACAGCACAGCTCTGCAAGTTTCTTCATTCCTCTGCCTATGTGGAGGGGGGGGGGGGGTGCCTTTCCTTCAATCAGCTGTCACACAGTGTAGGCCAAGACTCCGCTCCCACTGCTGAACCAGGAAGAACAATTTCTAACACGATGTGCACTTTCTAAAGAATATAGACTGCTGAAGACAGCAGATATACATGTAAAACTTATGTAGGGAAATTTGGTTCATCTCTGTGTATCATCTGAGGCTGTTCACATCACTGGGTGTATGTGAGGGTTTACATCCACTTTAAGGCGGTAGTAAACCACAGCATAAATATAAATATAAATATATATATATATATATATATATATATATATATATATATATATATATCCCCTGGAAGGCAATGGCATAATGTGGCTACAATGACTTTAGCTGCAGCATGGAGCTGTAAGGGTCTTGCGCAGTATGCCGAACCTTCAGAGCGCATTCGCCTGTGACACCTGCAAGTTTAGGAGATATTCACTGTACCTACAGGTAAGCCTTATTATAGACTTACCTGTAGGTACAACTTAAAAAAAAAAAAGACTTTTACTACCGCTTTAAGAGGCAGCAGGGCAGGAGCAAGATCAGGATCTAGGCAGCAAGCAAAATCTGGCTATTGGGTAAAATATTTAAGCAAAGTAGAATAGTAGAGAAGGGACTAAATGCCCTCCCAGCAGCCAGCAGCAGGTGGAGACTGATTGCTGTGAGACACCAGCTGGTGGACACCGGAACTACAACCTCCCGCTCTGGGAAGAAAAATGCCACAAGCAGGTGAACCAGAACCTGACATTGCCCTTTCTCTTTCCTCCCTATTCAATCCCCCTCATTCACCGATCCTTTTTCTTTAATTTCCCCCTTTATTTTTTTCCTTTTACCTTTCTTTTTGGATTTCCTCTTCTATTGTGCTTTCTCCATTCCCTCTAGTTTTACACCTACATCTTCTACCATTTGGAGCTAAGTATTTAGAGCTGTGTATCTCTGGTTCTTTATTGCTATAATCAAACCCTCGAGCAAATACTTTGTGGCTTATATCTTCAAACCGAACTATGGGCTCACAGACAAGCTTATGCTGTTACTCTTAGGACAGTTTTTTGCACCATGACACTGTATATAATTGTTTTATATTTATGTTTATGATGATCATTGCAATGTTATAAGCTTACACGTATGGTGTACTAACGCAATATGACTACATGCAGAGCTTGTCCTGTTTCTTCAATAAAAATCTTTTGGTAATGAAAAAAGACACAAATTCATTTAGTTCAACCAATATAAAAAATAAATAAATATTATAGATAATTGGAAAACCTCCATATACAAAATCCCACACCTACAGTTGATAAAAATGAAGGCAAAAACATATAAGCAATAAGTGCAATTCCAATTTTTTCTAATTTGATCCAGTTGGGGAAAAATGTCTTCCTGATTTCTCAGAAGGTAATCAGATATTCCCTGGATCAAAAATCTCTGGTGTTATTTCCTATAAATGTTAAAACAGGCGGATCCGCTTGACGGAGTCCACCTCGTGTGAAAGGGGTCAATGAGTACCCCCTTGTCCTCTGTGATGACCTTAAAGTGAATAACTCAATGCCAAGTTTACTATATGGACCCCTTATATATTTATTCTTGTTGATCATATCCACTATTATCCTCCTCTTCTCAAGAGAGAATAAACTCAGTTCCAGGGCCGGTGCTACCACTAGGCAAACTAGGCAGCCGCCTAGGGTGCACCGTTGTCTAGGGCGCCTGGCCACTTGTGTTCCTACTCTCTTCTCTCTGCAGCAAGCAACTAAGTTTCAGCATCAGCAGGCAGCCGCTGCTCCGTTTGCACATAGTATCAGAGGCGCAGCAGAGGACTGTGTCTGTGTCCCAACTCAAGAAAGGATGGAAGCAAGCAAACAATCATTGATGGGCACTGGTAGGCTGCATTGATGGGTGCTAGTGAGGCTGCATTGATGAGCGCTGGTGAGGCTGCTTTTGATGGGCTCTGGTGAGGCTGCATTTGATGGGCTCTGGTGGGGCTGCATTTGATGGGCGCTGGTGGGCTGCCTTTGATGGGCGCTGGTGGGCTGCATTTGATGGGCACTTCATTAAAAAGGTGGGGTATTCATGGGCAGGGCAAAGGGGGTGTAGTCAGGGGTGGAGCAGGGGGGGGGGGGGCAAAATGAGGTTTCGCCTAGGGTGTCAAAAATCCTTGCACCAGCCCTGCTCAGTTCCTCTAATCTTCCCTCATAGCTGAGCTCCTCCATGCACTCATAGGTAATCTGTAGAGTTACCATGCACAACTTTATTTATATGTAGCACTGAAGGAGGAAGGAGAATTGAATAGTTTGTGCCATCTTGACCTCTGGAAGATTTTACCCCCTTCATAACCAGAGCATTTTTTGCTATTTTGCACTGCGCTACTTCAAATTGTAATTGCACGTGCATGCAACACTTTACGAAAATAAAATGTATGTCTCTTTTTCACACAAATAGAGCTTTCTTTTGGTGAAATTTGATCACCAATGAGTCTTTTATTTTTTGCAATATAAACAAAAAAAGCAGAACATTTTGAAAAAAAACCCCCAAAAAACAATATTTTTTATTTTCTGCTATAAAACATATCCAAAAAGAAAAAAAAATCAAATTTCCAAGAAGGCCAAAGTGAATTCTGCTACATGTCTTTGGTAAAAAAAAAAAGAAAAAAAATCCAAATAAGTGTATAATAATAGTATCTACAAACTATGGTATCTATACTGGAATTTTAATTTTTTTTTTTATACTAGTAATGGCAGTGATCAGCGACTCATAGTGGGACTGTGATAGTGTGGTGGCCAATGTGACACTAACTGACACTGGCTGGGGGTACACTAACTGACACTGACATCAATAGTGACACTAATACAGTGATCAGTGCTAACATTATACTGTACACTATCACTGTACTAGTGACACTGGCTGGGAAGGGGTTAACATCTAGGGGCGATCAAGGGATTAAATATGTGCCTAACAATGTGTAATGTGCGTTATGCGGTTCATTTACTACCAGATCTTGCTGTTTTTTTCCCTGCTTTAGGCCCCTTTCACACTGGGGCGGTGGGGGCGTCGGCGGTACAACAGCGCTATTTTTAGCGCTGCTGTACCGTCGTTCTTGCAGCTGTATTCGGCCGCTAGCGGTGCGGTTTTACCCCCCGCTGGCGGCCGAAAAAGGGTTAAAATCCCTCGTATAGCGCGGCTATAGCCGCGGTATTGCCGCGCTGTCCCATTGATTTCAATGGGCAGGAGCGGGGAAGGAGCGGTGAATACACCGCTCCTTCCCCGCTCCAAAGAAGCGGTTTGCAGGACTTTTTTCACCGTCCTGTCAGCACACCGCTTCAGTGTGAAAGCCCTCGGGCTTTCACACTGAACAAACAGCGGAGGCTGTTTAGGGGCGGTTTGCAGGCGGTATTTTTAGCGCAAAAACGCCTGCAAACCGCCCCAGTGTGAAAGGGGTCTAACAGGGACTACAAAAACAGCAAGTTTTCCTGTCACTATTTGGAGCTCTGTGTGGTTTACATCACAGAGCGTACTTCTCTTAATGATGGAGCCGATCAGCAGGTGCCGGCAGTCAATCATTGGCTGGCACCTGCTGATCAGTTTGTGCTGTGACTAATCACAGCAAACCCGGGAGCGTCGGGAACGTGTGCGCACCCCCTACCCGGAAGTGCTGGATCACGTATCAGATACATGGTCCAACGCAGCAATTCCGCTTTGCCACCGTACTTCTAAGTGAGGTGATCGACTAGCGGTTAATTCCTTTTTATATTTACTATAAGGAGGATGGGAACTATGAATGTTATGCATGTCTTATTAACCTAAATTTCTCCATGCAAATGTTAGCATTATTATTTTTGGGGAGTCTCTCTGATTTTAAAGCTAAGACATGCTTCACTTTTTATTTACCTGTTTTTGTTTTTAAAAATTGTGGACAGTGGGAGGTTAGGTTTGTGTATTAAACTGACCATTGAAAAGCAGCTAAGAAGGATGAAAAACTGAATAAATAGCATAATAAAGTGAACCCGTGCAAAGGCAAATGGTATTTAAGTTTTAACAAGCAGTAAATGAGCTTTAAAATGAGCCCAAGGTGACCTCTATAGTTGCAGCCATTGTGGAAAAAGTCATCCTCAATGTTCACAGCTGAAGCAGTGAAGTCGTCCATATTTTTCTTGGAACTTCAGCCCTTTCTACTCCCCCCTCACAAAACTTCTACTCAGCGATTACAATATACTGTAGATTGGAAGGCTGTGGAGTCATGGCTTGGAAGGGGAACTTAGATTCTGAGAGAAATAATTCAGTGAACTGATGTGAACGCTGAGGATAGATTGCTCCATAGTGCCTGCAGCTACAGAGGTCAGTGAAGGCGTGTTTTAAAGTTCACTTTACGCAAAAACACATCAAAACAATCAGATATTCACACTCTGGAAGTGGATTAGGGGAAGGGCCAGACTTACCTTTCCAAAGGAATAGCAAAGATCTGCAAACAATGTAAGCTGCCTGCGTCTTTGGATCTAGAGTTTGTTATGACATTCAGTTTTCATTAATGTAACCCTTGCTTAATATTTTTTTTTAATCATGCTCAGTATACTATTTCCTAGTATTATAAATTGTTTATTTTAAAGTGAATTTAACAGAAATAATATTTAAAATGAAAATTTAAACCTCATTTAAAGTTACTAAACCCACAACAGTAGAATCAGTCTGTATATGCAGTAAAGCATGCTTGTTATACTCACTGTAGAACCTAAGGGGTTAATCCTCCACATTGTGTAAAAAGGCAGTTTGATCCTGTCTTCTCTGCTCCTCCCCTCCTTCCACTGTCCCCTGATAATTTCCTGATAACACAAAGTCTATGGAGTCAAGCTGCACATGCTCAGTTTGGTGTGTATTGCTAGAGAGGTTTTTTTTTCTTAGCCACTTAAGGACCGAGCCTCTTTCTGAGATTTGTTGTTTACAAGTTAAAAACATTTTTTTTTGCTAGAAAATTACTTAGAACCTCCAAACATTATACATTTTTTATCTAACACCCAAGACAATAAAATGGCGGTTGTTGCAATACTTTCTATCACACAGTATTTGCGCAGCGGTCTTACAAGCGCACTTTTTTTTTTGGAAAAAATTCACTTTTTTGAATTAAAAAATAAGAAGACAACAGTAAAGTTAGCCCAATTTTTTTTTATATTGTGAAAGATAATGTTACGCCAAGTAAATTGATACCCAACATGTCACGCTTCAAAATTGCGCCCGCTCGTGGAATGGGGACAAACTTTTACCCTTAAAAATCTCCATAGGCGACGTTTAAAAAATTCTACAGGTTGCATGTTTTGAGTTACAGAGGAGGTCTAGGGGTAGAATTATTGCTCTCACTCTACCGATCGTGGCGATACCTCACATGTGGGGTTTGAACATCGTTTTCATATGCGGGCGCTACTCACGTATGCGTTCGCTTCTGCAGGCGAGCTCATTGGGACGGGGCACGTTTAAAAAAAAAAATTTTTCTTATTTATTTTAACTTTTATTTTTTATTTTTACACTGCTCTTATAAAAAAAAAGTGTCACTTTTATTCCTATTACAAGAAATGTAAACATCCCTTGTAATAGAAAAAAAAGGATGACAGGACCAGGAATGTTAGATCTGGGGTCAAAAAGACCTCATATTTACACTAAAATGCAAAAAAAAAATTGTTATTTAAAAAAATACAAAAAACAAAACGGCCCTTTAAGAACTATGGACAGAAGTGACGTTTTGACGTCGCTTCCGCCCTGCAATGATATGGAGACACGTGGGGGCCATCTTCCCCTCACTCGTCTCCATGTCAGGCTTCGGGACCGGATCCGATCGCCTCCGCTTCTGCCAACAGCTCCGGTAAGCGGCGGAGGGCACCGGAGCGTGGTGGGAGGGGGGACCTCTCCCGCCGCCGATAAAAGTGATCTTGCGGCGAATGCGCCGCAGAGACCACTTTTATTCTGAAGCGGACCGCTCCCTGAAGAAGAAGATACCAGGGTTATGGCAGCTAGCTGCTGCCATAACAACGATACTCCTCTTCAAAGTACCGATGTATAACAACGGTGGGAGGTCCGGAAGTGGGGGAACATGTGATCAGCACAGGGCCAATCAGTACTGTCCAGAGGGTCAATGGTCTTGCAGTCTCATAGGACAGTCAGAAAACTCCTCCTACAAGCTTTAACCAGTGCTTGTCTGGTCACTGATAGAAGTCACAAGACTGCTATATACTGCTGATGAGAAAAGGTATTTAGCAGTTTATATTTACTAAAATAATTGCATTTCCATGTTCTGCGTACTGTGGGAGACCAGATATAGTGAATGCAGGCTCCTGGGTTTAGTTACACTTCAGAGTGCAGTAGGAGCCCCCTTTATGTTATTTCAGATTTTTCCTGGATGTTTTTTTGTCTCGGGTGTAAATGTGCAAAGGACAGCTCCTCTGCTTTGCCAGAAGTGTGCGCACACCCCCCGGGGTGACTGATCTAGATTGGCTGGTGGAACTTGTTGGCGTCCTACTGTCACTGGAGAGATAGATTTATATCCAGTTAACCTTTGGCCCTTTGTTAGCAGTAGTTTTAACTAGTGCAGTTTACACAATAAAATAAGATATAAAAAAAATAAAAAAAAGGGATAGTTTTCATTACACTCGGCTGTGAGAACCTAAAAGGGACAGTGACTCCCTGATGGTGTAAGTAATGAAGATGGCAGGACCAGCTGTGCAGTGCTGGTTTTCATCAGGAAAATATTGGATTGCCAGGATGTGTATGCATTGTGAGGATAACCCAGCAAAGAGAAGGATAAAAAAAATAACACAGCAGGAGACCTGAAGCATTTTTTCCAAGATTAGGCATTTTATGTACTCACTGAAAATGTTCTTAGCCTAAAAAAAGAAAACGAATGCAGCCACCACATCTAAGGACTGCTAAACTGCAATACATTATATTTTTGTTCTCAGGTTTAGGTATGCTTTAACCACTTGCCGACCACAGTATGAATGTATATATATATATATATATATATAGATATATATATATATCTATATATATATAGATATCTATATCTATATATATATAGATATAGATATATATATATGTTGCGGTTTGCTTGTGGTTTACCGGGTTTATAGCTGAAAATATCAGCCATAACCCCGGTATCATTTTTTGCAGCTGGCGGCTGGCTTTCTCACGAAAGCATTCCGCTCGCCGGTGTTTCCCAGACTTACCGTTTCCGCCGGTTTGCCAGAGAAACGATCTGGTGGTGAAGCCGACTCTATGGCCTTGGAGGACCAGAGCGACGTCATGACGTCAATTGTGGTCCAAGCTGAAAGCTATTTATTTATTTAAGCAAAAGATCTATTTTTTAATTTAGTTTTTTACTTTTGCTTTTAAAGGTAATGAAGAGATCTGAGGTATATTTGACCCCAGATCTTTCCATAAAGAGGACCCGTCCTCCTTATTTCTATTACAAGGGATGTTTACATTTCTTGTAATAGGAATAAAAGTGATAAAAAAAATAAAATAAAAAAATAAAGGGACAGTGTAAAACGCAGAAGCGTTTGCGCAGAAGCAAAGCATACGAAGTCACCCACGCATATGTAAACAGTGTTTGCACCACACATGCGGGGTATTGCTGCGAGTGTTAGGGCGAGAGCAATAATTCTAGCGCTATATCTCCTTTGTAATTTTAAACAGGTAACATCATCTTTCACATTATACAAAAAATTTAGGGTTAATATTGTGTTTTTTTTTTTATTTATGAACCACTTAAGCCCCGGACCATTTGGCTGGCCAAAGACCAGAGCACTTTTTGCGATTCGGCACTGCATCGCTTTAACTGACAATTGCGCGGTCGTGCGATGTGGCTCCCAAATAAAATTGACATACTTTTTTTCCCACAAATAGAGATTTCTTTTGGTGGTATTTGATCACCTCTGCGTTTTTTTTTTCTTTTTGCGCTATAAACAAAAAAAGAGAGACAATTTTGAAAACAATGCGTTATATTTTACTTTTTGCTATAATAAATATCCCCAAAAAATATATAAAAAACATTTTTTTCCCCTCAGTTTAGGCCGATACGTATTCTACTACATATCTTTGGTAAAAAAAATCGCAATAAGTGTTTATTGATTGGTTTGCGCAAAAGTTATAGTGACTACAAAATAGGGGATAGTTTTATGGCATTTTTGTTAATAATTTTTTTTTTTACTAGTAATGGCGGAAATCAGCGATTTTTATCATGAATGCGACATTATGGCGGACAGATCGGACACTTTTGGCGCGATTTTGGGATCATTCACATTTATACAGAGATCAGTGCAATTAAAAATGCATTGATTACTGTGTAAATGTGACTGGCAGTGAAGGGGTTAACCACTAGGTGGCGCTGTAGGGGTTGTGTGTCCTAGGGAGTGATTCTAACTGTGGGGGGGATGGGCTATGTGTGACACGACACTGATCACTGCTCCCGATTACAGGGAGCGGTGATCAGTGTCCTGTCACTAGGCAGAACGGGGAAATGCTTGTTTACATCAGCATTTCCCTGTTCTTCCTCTCCGTGAGACGATTGCGGGTATCCCCGCGGACATTGAGTCCGCGGGAGCCGCGCTCACGGAGCTCCTGGCGGGCAGGCGCGCGTGCCCGCAAGCCGCCTCTTAAAGGGCAACATACTTTAATCTGCCTGTACGTGCCCTTCTGCCGCAGTATATCTGCGCGAGGCGGTCGGGAAGCGGTTAAAGTGTATTTTTGTCCGAAAAAAAATTGCGTTTTCCAAAACTGCTGTGCAAATACCATGTGACATAAAAAATTGCAATGATCTCCATTCTATTCCCTAGGGTCTTTGCTAAAAAAAAAAAAATTGTAATGTTTGGGGGTTTTAAGTAATTTTCTAGAACAAAAATACTGATTTAAGCTTGTAAACAAAAAGTGCAAAAAAAAAAAGCCTAATCGGCAAGTGGTTAATCGAATTAATAGTAGTAATAATCAAAGAACAGGCATGAAACCCTGAAGATGGTTCACTCCTAGTTTGTACATCTTCTTCAGTTCAACTGAACACATGTTATTGAATCCGCAGTCTTCCCTTGGGTTCTTGTTAAATTTTAATGTAATGTAAAGAATCCTCCTTCATATAGGTAGTGTAAATGTCAATGTCAAAGATTAACCCCAGGCTAATATTTGCTCATTTCGCTGACACACGGCGTGTCCTTGGCAGATGCTGCTGTTATCAGGCTCTATAGACAGACCCCTTTTCCCAGGATACCTTATCAATGATCCTTCCAAGTCCCTGTATTGTACATACAGAACAGTGCCTATGGAAAGTATTTACAGCGCTTGACTTTTTCCACATTTTGTTATGTTACAGCCTTATTCCAAAATGGATTAAAGGGGTTGTAAAGGTAAAAAAAAAAAAAAAAAAAAATAACAAACATGTTATACTTACCTTCACTGTGCAGCTCGTTCTGCACAGAGTGGCCCCGAACCTGCTCTTCTGGGGTCCCTCGGCGGCTGTTTCAGCTCCTCCCCGCAAGCACTAAAGACCTTAATGCGAGCTCTCTCGCATGGTGGTTAGTTATTGCGGGCGCGCTCCCGTGATACAGCCGGCGGCTATAGCCGCTCACTGTATCACTCGGCCCCGCCCCCCGCCGCGCCGCGTCATTGGATGTGATTGACAGCAGCGCGAGCCAATGGCTGCGCTGCTTTCAATCCGGCCACTGTAGCCAATCAGCGACCAGGCTGAGCTGCAAAAGAGAAGACGGGAGCGAGCAGCGGAGATTCGAGGTGTCAGGTAAGTAAAACGGGGGTGGGGGGGGGGGGCTGGGGGCGGCGGTATTGTCAAAAGTTTTTTCACCTTAATGCATATAATGCATTAAGGTGAAAAAACATTTACCTTTACAACCCCTTTAAAGTCATTATTTTCCTTAAAATTCTACAAACAATACCTCATAATGACAACATTAACCACCTCAATACTGGGCACTTTCACCCCCTTCCTGCCCAAGCCATTTTTCAGTTTTCAGCGCTGCCGCACTTTGAATGACAATTGCGCGGTCATGTTACACTGCACCCTAATGAAATTTTTATCATTTTTTCCCCACAAATAGAGCTTTCTTTTGGTGGTATTTGATCACCTCTGCGGTTTTTACTTTTTGCGCTATAAACAAAAGAAGAGGGACAATTTTGAAAAAACACAATTTTTTTTACTTTTTGCTATAATAAATATCCAATTTTTTATTTTTTTTTAACAAATTTTTTACTCAGTTTAGGCAGATATGTATTCTTCTACATATTTTTGGTAAAAAAAATTGCGATAAGCGTATATTAATTGGTTTGCGCAAAAGTTATAGCGTCTACAAAATAGGGGATAGATTTATAGCATTTTTATTATTTATTTATTTTTTACTAGTAATGGCAGTGATCTGCGATTTTTATTGTGACTGCGATATTGCGGCGGACACATCGGACACTTTTGACACATTTTTGGGACCATTCACATTTATACAGCGATCAATGCTATAAAAATGCATTGATTACTGTGTAAATGTGACTGGCAGGGAAGGGGTTAACACTAGGGGGCGATCGAGGGGTTAATGTATGACCTAAGGAGGTGATTCTAACTGTGGGGGGAGGGGACTGACTGGGGGAGGTGACCGATCGGTGTCCCTATGTACAAGGGACACACCATCGGTCTCCTCTCCTCTCTGACAGGACGTGGATCTGTGTTTACATGCACAGATCCACGCTCCTGCTCTGTTACCCGGCAATCGCGGGTGCCCGGCGGACATCGCGGCCGCCGGGCACGCGCACCGGGTCCCGAACGACGCAGCGGGCACGCGCGCGCGCCGCCGGCGGCGCGCGCACGCCCCCTAGTGGCTCGGGAGGGCGAGGACGTCATATGACGCCCGCCCAGAACAACAGACGTCCCGTCCAGCCGTCATATGACAGTGGGCGGTGGCTTAGTGGTTGAAGTTTGTTTGAAATCTTTGCAAATTTATTAAAAAAACAAAAACAAAAACAAAAAAATCCCATGTACATAAGTATTCACAGCCTTTGCCATGACACCCGAAATTGAGTTTAGGTCCATCCTGTTTCCACTGATCATCCTTGAGATGTTTCTACAACTTGATTGGAGTCCATCTGTGGTAATTTCAGTTGATTGGACATGATTTGGAAAGGCACACACGTATCTATCAAAGTTCCCACAGTTAACAGTGCACAAACCAAGCCATGAAGCCCAAGGAATTGTCTGTAGATCTCCGAGACAGGATTGTATCGAGGCACAGATCTGGGGATGGGTACAAAAAAATTTCTGCAGCATTGAAGGTCCCGATGAGCACAGTGACCTCCATCATCCATAAATGGAAGATGTCTGGAACCACCAGGACTCTTCCTAGAGCGGGCCGCCCGGCCAAACTGAGCGATCGGAGGAGAAGGGCCTTAGTCAGGGAGGTGACCAAGAACCTGATGGTCACTCTAACAGAGCTCCAGTGTTTCTCTGTGGAGAGAGGAGAACCTTCCAGAAGAACAACCATCTCTGCAGCACTCCACCAATCAGGCCTGTATGGTAGAGTATAGTCAAGCAAAATCTCCTGCTCTCAAAAGTGGTGCGCTGGCAATGGATTTCCAAAGGCTCTCGGTAAATGCAAAGGCCTTGCTGCCCTCCAAGGGTCAGGGGACATCCAATGGGAACACTGTAAGACAATAAACAGCTTTGAGGAAGAGGGGATCCCCCCTCGATATGCGTCAGCCATCTGGAAGGTTCTTCTCCGGCGTGCTGTACATGGTCCTATTGGCCTGGTTGCTCTGCGTCCAGTCTTGGACTTTATTATGCTTTTATTATTCACTTGTTTGTGAGTATATTTCCTTCTTTTTGATTTCAATAAATACCACTTGGGTAATGCGCGAGGTTGGTGTGCCCACTTTTTGTTGTCTTACTGTATGGTAGAGTGGCCAGCCAGAAACCACTCAACAGTAAAAGGCACATGACAGCCCGCCCGGAGTTTACCAAAAGACACCTGAAGGACTCTCAGACCATGAGAAACAAAATTCTCTGGTCTGATGAAACAAAGATTGAACTCTCTGGCCTGAATGCATCATGTCTGGAGGAAACCAGGCACCGCTCATCACCTGGTCAATACCATCTCTACAGTGAAGCATGGTGGTGGCAGCATCATGCTGTGGGGATGTTTTTCAGCAGCAGGAACTGGGAGACTAGTTAGGCTCCATTCACACTAGCGCGTTTTTTGATGCATTTTGCATTTTGCAGAAATGTATGGGAATTTTTTAACATGGGTTCCTATGGAACATGTTCACATCAATGCCTTTTTGTACCTCTGCGTTTTTGGAAAGGGTCAGGGACTTTTTTTCATGCAAAATGCAGCGTTTTGCATGTAATAGAATTCAATGGACCAGCATCAAAAACGCAAGTGCAGCGTTTTTGCAGCGTTTTTCCAGTGTTTTTGATGCGTTTTGCGGTTTTGGCGTTTTTTTCTTGTTTTTTTTTTTTTTAGACGGTATACAGTCTAAAAAAAACCTGTTAAAAAAAAAAAGCAAAACGCGGCAAAAAGGCTGCAAAAACGCTGCTCAAAAACGTGGCAAGCATCACAAAAAACCCTGCAGAAACGCTCAAAAGCAACATGCATAGGTGTGAATCGAGCGTTAGGGTCGAGGGAAAGATGAATGGAGCAATGTACAGAGACATCCTTGATGAAAACCTGCTCCGGAGCGCTCTGGACCTCAGACTGGGGCGAAAGTTCCTCTTCCATACAGGAATGACCCGAAGCCCACAGCCAAGATAACAAAGGAGTGGCTACGGGACAACTCTGTGAATGTCCTTGAGTGGCCCAGCCAGAGCCTAGATTTAAACCCGATTGAACATCTCTGGAGAGATCTGAAAATGGCTGTGTACCGACGCTCCCCATCCAACCTGAGGGAGCTTGAGAGGTTTTACAAAGAGGAATGGGAGAAACTGCCCAAAAATAGGTGTGCCAAGCTTGTAGCATCATACTCAAAAAGACTTGAAGCTGTAATTGGTGACAAAGGTGCTTCAACAAAGTATTGAGCAAAGGCTGTGAATACTTATGTACAGTGGAACATTGGTTTACGAGTAACGCGGTTAACAAGCGTTTTGAAAGACGAGCAACTTTTTTTTTTTTTAAATCCTGACTCAGTTTGCAAGTGTTGTCTTGCAAAACGAGCAGAATTCAAACCAATGGGGTGTGCAGTACTGCATTTGGCCAGAGGTGCGGGGGCGCCGGTGACACTCGAAAACGGTTCTGAGCCGTTCAGAAATACTGCCTTCCCGAGTGTTTCCGAGTTCAGCCGAGCTGTCCTCGAGTTTTTCAGAGGCTCTCCGGCGCCCCTCTACCTCTGGTCATTTGCGGTATTGCATGCAATAGAAGTCAATGTGGAACAAATTATCTTAGTTTCCATTGACTTTTATGGGGAAACTCGCTTTGATATGCGAGTGCTTTGCATTACAAGCATTCTCCTGGAAGGATGATGCTCGTAATCCAAGGTTCCACTGTACAAGTGATTTTTTTTTCTTTTTATAAATTTGCAAAGATTTCAAACAAACTTCTTTCACGTTGTCATTATGGGGTATTGTTTGTAGAATTTTTGGGAAAATATTGAATTGAATCAATTTTGGAATAAGGCTGTAACATAACAAAATGTGGAAAAAGTGAAGCGCTGTGAATACTTTCCGGATGCACTGTATATTCCTAGAGATGGAGCTTAGAAAGTAGATGTTAGAAACATCAGCGTCAGTACAAAATGAGTTGCTGCAAATTGCAAGAAATCACATGCGATTTGAACAGGAATGTGGTGCGATTCCTGTCTGAATCATATGCGCTTTCCTCCACTGCTTGTGTGTGTCTGTGTGTGTGTATATAGAGAAAGGGAAAAGCGCCATCTAGTGGGCAGTTTATTAAAACTGTTAGAACTCACAGTACATACTGTATCTGGCCAAATGCAAAATCTTCATAGGTGTCCTGATCCCGCCGATGATAGCAAATCACGGCTGCTGGAGGTGCTCACAGGGCTGGAAGAGATGTAGAGGCGGCCCGCCCCCAAGATGACATCACTTCCGCCCCCTATACCCAAGAGGTCCCGGAACTTCTCCTCCAGCGGCCGTGATTTGCTATCATCGGTGGGACCGGGACGTCTATAAAGATTTTGCATTTGACCAGATATGTACTGTGAGTTCTAACACTTTTAATAAACTGCTCACTAGATGGCGCTTTGGGGGCAGTGGGGCACTGCATTCCTGTTCAAATTGCATGCGATTCTTTGCAGTGCAATTTGCACCAATTTTTATTTATACTGTACTCGCTGATCAAAAAAACAAAAAACGGTATTGGTGCAACCCTATATTTAACCCTTCCCTATCTGAAACGAAAATAAAAACTTTTGTCTTTAGGTATACTTCTAAGGGTCTATTCCCACCACATGCGCTGCCACATTTTTGTTTTTTTTACAGCATGCCAGTGCAGTGACCTAGGAAAAATAGAGTGTGGAAGCAGTTGATGCTGGTGGGTTGTGCTGATACTGGTACAAAGGTAGAGAAAGCCTGATTTCTTTTTTTTCAGCACAATGCAACACACAGTTAATGCATGTCAGAGCAACGTGCATCAATGCTCAGCCAAACCAGCACAAGTTTGCCTCCTCTGGGCTGTAGACTCTTCATATCTTCCAGGAAGTGGGGAGAAAAGTGCATGGTTAGGGCTCGTTCCGATGGGCGCTGAGCCGCGTCCTCTGGGCTGCTTTTTGTTTGTTGTTGCTGCGTCTGCATTCACCCTGGAGCTGTGCAAAGGCAACCTACAGAAATGGATGTAGATGCAGCAACTGCAGGCAGAAGCAGTTGCATGGATCTGAGTGCAGATATTGTGTGTTTATATATATATATATATATATATATATATATATATATATATTTATATATATAGTGGCGGTGGGGCTCAAGAGTGCCACCCCCTCTCTCCTGTCACCTCTCTCTCACCATAGATAGATTCATGCATTGCATGAATCTATCTATGGTTGCTGCTGCCGCCCCCTATTCAGGTGTCCGGCCCCTTGTCGGGTTCCGGGCACCTGAATTATCGGCGGGGTATTTTTTGGAAGCGCCTGATTAGACCCGTAGGCTCCAATAGACTTCCAAAATGGTAAACAGCGGGTGCAATGCTGTGCGTTCGCTGTTTACTCAGTGTTGTGTTAGGAAAGCGAATAAATCGCTTTCCTAACACTGACCCGCCTCTCAACCAATCAGGTGCTTGGGTCTGGTTACCTGTCACCTGATTGGCTGAAACAACAGGCTCTGTGATTGGACTCCTGATAGAGAGGGCCGGAGACATCGAGGAGCGTGGACATGGAGGACGCCACCGTGAACCTCTGTGAGACAGGCAAGTCCCGACTCCCGGGCGATGCACACTGGCAGCAATTGATGGGGCACAGTAGCGGCAATTGATGGGGCACAGTAGCGGCAATTGATGGGGCACACTGGCAGCAATTGATGGGACACAGTAGCGGCAATTAATGGGGCACACCGGCAGCAATTGATGGGGCACAGTAGCGGCAATTGATGGGGCACACTGGCAGCAATTGATGGGACACAGTAGCGGCAATTGATGGGGCACAACGGCAGCAATTGATGGGACACAGTAGCGGCAATTGATGGGGCACACTGGCGGCAATTGATGGGGCACACCGGCAGCAATTGATGGGGCACACCGGCAGCAATTGATGGGGCACACCGGCAGCAATTGATGGGGCACACCGGCAGCAATTGATGGGGCACACCAGCAGCAATTGATGGGGCACAACGGCAGCAATTGATGGGACACAGTAGCGGCAATTGATGGGGTACACTGGTGGCAAATGATGGGGCACAGTAGCAGCAATTGATGGGGCACACCGGCAGCAATTGATGGGGCACAACGGCAGCAATTGATGGGACACAGTAGCGGCAATTGATGGGGCACAGTAGCGGCAATTGATGGGGCACAGTAGCGGCAATTGATGGGGCACAGTAGCGGCAATTGATGGGGCACACTGGCAGCAATTGATGGGGCACAGTAGCGGCAATTGATGGGGCACAGTAGCGGCAATTGATGGGGCACAGTAGCGGCAATTGATGGGGCACACCGGCAGCAATTGATGGGACACAGTAGCGGCAATTGATGGGGCACAGTAGCGGCAATTGATGGGGCACAGTAGCGGCAACTGATGGAGCACACTGGCAGCAATTGATGGGGCACAGTAGCGGCAATTGATGGGGCACACTGGCGGAAATTGATGGGGCACAACGGCAGCAATTGATGGGGCACACTGACGGCAATTGATGGAGCACACTGGCGGCAATTGATGGGGCACACTGACGGCAATTGATGGGGCACACTGGCGGCAATTGATGGGGCACACCGGCAGCAATTGATGGGGCACACCGGCAGCAATTGATGGGGCACACCGGCAGCAATTAATGGGACACAGTAGCGGCAATTGATGGGGCACACTGGCGGCAATTGATGGGGCACACTGGCGGCAATTGATGGGGCACACCGGCAGCAATTGATGGGGCACACCGGCAGCAATTGATGGGGCACACCGGCAGCAATTGATGGGGCACAACGGCAGCAATTGATGGGACACAGTAGCGGCAATTGATGGGGCACAGTAGCGGCAATTGATGGGGCACAGTAGCGGCAATTGATGGGGCACAGTAGCGGCAATTGATGGGGCACAGTAGCGGCAATTGATGGGGCACAGTAGCGGCAACTGATGGAGCACACTGGCAGCAATTGATGGGACACACCGGCAGCAATTGATGGGGCACAGTAGCGGCAATTGATGGGGCACACTGGCGGAAATTGATGGGGCACAACGGCAGCAATTGATGGCGCACAGTAGCGGCAATTGATGGGGCACACTGGCGGCAATTGATGGGGCACAACGGCAGCAATTGATGGGGCACAGTAGCGGCAATTGATGGGGCACACTGGCGGCAATTGATGGGGCACAATGACAGCAATTGATGGGGCACACTGACGGCAATTGATGGGGCACACTGGCGGCAATTGATGGGGCACACTGACGGCAATTGATGGGGCACACTGGCGGCAATTGATGGGGCACACTGGCGGCAATTGATGGGGCACAATGACAGCAATTGATGGGGCACACTGGCGGCAATTGATGGGGCACAATGACAGCAATTGATGGGGCACAGTAGCTGCAATTGATGGGGCACACTGGCAGCAATTGATGGGGCACACTGGCAGCAATTGATGGGGCACACTGGCAGCAATTGATGGGGCACACTGGCAGCAATTGATGGGGCACACTGGCGGCAATTGATGGGGCACACTGGCGGCAATTGATGGGGCACAATGACAGCAATTGATGGGGCACACTGGCGGCAATTGATGGGGCACAATGACAGCAATTGATGGGGCACAGTAGCTGCAATTGATGGGGCACACTGGCAGCAATTGATGGGGCACACTGGCAGCAATTGATGGGGCACACTGGCAGCAATTGATGGGGCACAGTAGCGGCAATTGATGGGGCACACTGGCGGAAATTGATGGGGCACAACGGCAGCAATTGATGGCGCACAGTAGCGGCAATTGATGGGGCACACTGGCGGCAATTGATGGGGCACAACGGCAGCAATTGATGGGGCACAGTAGCGGCAATTGATGGGGCACACTGGCGGCAATTGATGGGGCACAATGACAGCAATTGATGGGGCACACTGACGGCAATTGATGGGGCACACTGGCGGCAATTGATGGGGCACACTGACGGCAATTGATGGGGCACACTGGCGGCAATTGATGGGGCACACTGGCGGCAATTGATGGGGCACAATGACAGCAATTGATGGGGCACACTGGCGGCAATTGATGGGGCACAATGACAGCAATTGATGGGGCACAGTAGCTGCAATTGATGGGGCACACTGGCAGCAATTGATGGGGCACACTGGCAGCAATTGATGGGGCACACTGGCAGCAATTGATGGGGCACACTGGCAGCAATTGATGGGGCACACTGGCGGCAATTGATGGGGCACACTGGCGGCAATTGATGGGGCACAATGACAGCAATTGATGGGGCACACTGGCGGCAATTGATGGGGCACAATGACAGCAATTGATGGGGCACAGTAGCTGCAATTGATGGGGCACACTGGCAGCAATTGATGGGGCACACTGGCAGCAATTGATGGGGCACACTGGCAGCAATTGATGGGGCACACTGTCGGCAATTAGTGGGTACAGTAGTTGCAATTTATTTGTATTTTTTCAGTTTGTTTGCGCCCCCCAAAAATGTTGAGCACCAGTCTTCACTGTGTGTATATATATATATATATATACACACACACACACACACATACAAACAAACCTATACACTGTATGCATGTTTTACATCCCCATGTGAATGAGCCCTGAAAGTACAAGGACTTCCATCCTTCCAGGTATACCCTACCTGCTCCTCACTGCCCTAGCCCCGCCCCTTGGCGCCGGTCCACTAGCACACCCCTCTGCTCCTCACTGCCCGAGCCCCGCCTCCTTCGCCCTGAGTGTCCCAGCTCCGCCCCCTTTGCGCCGATCTGCTGACACACCCAACCTGCACCTCACTGCCCCAGCCCGCCCCGCCCCCTTTGCCCTGACGCCGTAGGGGGCGTGTCCCGTGGCTCTCTCTCCCACGTTCGATGTCTGTCATTTGCTTGCCACACACAAGATGGCGCCGGCGATACGCGACTCTTTGGGTCCCAGGGGGGGGCGTGTCTGTCGCCCGTAGCATGGCTCCACGGTACCGGCCTTTCCACGCGGTGCTCCGGCTACTGCCATACGAGTGCCGCGCCCGTCTGTGCCGAGGGTTCAGCGTGCAGGCCGTCCCCGCCGTCAGGATGGAGTATCAGGTGAGCGCCTCACTTCATATTGGGGGTATTACACGTGGCTGGCCTGTTGAGAGAGGACTACAAGTCCCAGCATGCATAGCGGCGGCCTGTGTTGGGAACACGTGTGCTGCTTTTGGAGCTCTCCTGTCATGTTCTGTGTGAGGGAGTTCCTCCATCCCGCCTCTGACAGGACCAGTGAGGGGGGTTATCACCGGACATCAACCGGCAAGAACTCATTTCAGAGCCGCCTCATCCCTTTACACCCGAACAAAGATGAATGACACAGGTTCTGAGGATAATTACATGCAGATAAGACAATAAGTGAGTTTAACTACCACCTTCATCAGCCACAGAACCTGTGTCATTCATATGTGTTCGGGTGTAAAGGGATGAGGTGGCAACCCTAGTGCTGCCCATCTCATCAGTGCCCATCAGTGTCTATTCATGCCATCTCATCAGTGTCCATTCATGCCATCTCATCAGTGCCCATCAGTGTCCATTCATGCCATCTCATCAGTGCCCATCAGTGTCCATTCATGCCATCTCATCAGTGCCCATCAGTGTCCATGCCATCTCATCAGTGTCTATTCATGCCATCTCATCAGTGTCTATTCATGCCATCTCATCAGTGCCCATCAGTGTCCATGCCATCTCATCAGTGTCTATTCATGCCATCTCATCAGTGCCCATCAATGCCCATCAGTGTCTATGCCATCTCATCAGTGCCCATTCATGCCATCTCATCAGTGCCCATCAATGTCCATCAGTGCCCATTGATGCCATCTCATCAATGCCGATCAGTGCCCATTCATGCTATCTCATCAATGCCGATCAGTGCCCATTCATGCCATCTCATCAGTGCCCATTCATGCCGTCTCATCAGTGTCTATTCATGCTATCTCATCAATGCCGACCAGTGCCCATTCATGCCATCTCATCAGTGCCCATTCATGCCGTCTCATCAGTGCCCATTCATGCCATCTCATCAGTGCCCATCAGTGTCCATTCATGCCATCTCATCAGTGCCCATCAGTGTCCATTCATGCCATCTCATCAGTGCCCATCAGTGTCCATTCATGCCATCTCATCAGTGCCCATCAGTGTCCATTCATGCCATCTCATCAGTGCCCATCAGTGTCCATTCATGCCATCTCATCAGTGCCCATCAGTGTCCATTCATGCCATCTCATCAGTGCCCATCAGTGTCCATTCATGCCATCTCATCAGTGCCCATTCATGCCGTCTCATCAGTGCCCATTCATGCCATCTCATCAGTGCCCATCAGTGTCTATTCATGCCATCTCATCAGTGCCCATCAGTGTCTATTCATGCCATCTCATCAGTGCCCATCAGTGTCTATTCATGCCATCTCATCAATGTCCATTCATGCCATCTCATCAGTGTCCATCAGTGTCCATTCATGCCATCTCATCAGTGTCCATCAGTGTCCATTCATGCCATCTCATCAGTGCCCATTCATGCCATCTCATCAGTGCCCATCAGTGTCTATTCATGCCATCTCATCAATGCCGATCAGTGCCCATTCATGCCATCTCATCAGTGTCCATTCATGCCATATCATCAGTGTCCATCAGTGTCCATTCATGCCATCTCATCAGTGTCTATTCATGCCATCTCATCAGTGCCCATCAGTGTCTATTCATGCCATCTCATCAGTGCCCATCAGTGTCTATTCATGCCATCTCATCAGTGCCCATCAGTGTCTATTCATGCTATCTCATCGGTGCCCATCAGTGTCTATTCATGCCATCTCATCAGTGCCCATTCATGCCATCTCATCAGTGCCCATTCATGCCATCTCATCAGTGTCCATTCATGCCATCTCATCAGTGTCCATTCATGCCATCTCATCAGTGTCCATTCATGCCATCTCATCAGTGCCCATTCATGCCATCTCATCAGTGCCCATTCATGCCATCTCATCAGTGCCCATCAGTGTCTATTCATGCCATCTCAGTGCCCATCAGTGTCCATTCATGCCATCTCATCAGTGTCCATTCATGCCATCTCATCAGTGCCCATTCATGCCATCTCATCAGTGCCCATTCATGCCATCTCAGTGCCCATCAGTGTCTATTCATGCCATCTCATCAGTGTCCATCAATGTCTATTCATGCCATCTCATCAGTGCCCATTCATGCCATCCCAGTGCCCATCAGTGTCTATTCATGCCATCTGCCATCTCATCAATGCCCATCAATGTCTATTCATGCCATCTCATCAGTGTCCATTCATGCCATCTCATCAATGCCCATCAATGTCTATTCATGCCATCTCATCAGTGTCCATTCATGCCATCTCATCAATGCCCATCAATGTCTATTCATGCCATCTCATCAGTGTCCATTCGTGCCATCTCATCAATGCCCATCAGTGTCTATTTGTGCCACCTCATCAGTGCCCACCAGTGCAGCCTATCAGTGTCCATCAGTGCCACCAGCGGAGCGCTCCTGGCTCTGTCCCGGGCCACAGACAGAAGTCAGAGCAGCCTGAGAGGCTGTACTCTGTTCGGCTCTGTCTTCTGTCTGTGGCAGAGTGACAGGCCCAGCCGGGAGATCGCCCGGTGCTGGCGGGTGTCCCGGGAGACTTGGGATGTCTGTATCACCTGTGGCAGGTGTTCTAGCCATGTGATGTGCCCCCCCTCCCCCCACACTCTGGGGACACAGCACACTGGAGATGCTGCAATGTCAGTGTGTCAGGCCTTGTCACTCCTCTGAAGAGTGACCTGCAGTGTAAGCCTTTCAGAGGGGTTTTACAGGTGGTAAGGAGGTAATATGTCCCACAATCACATGCACTTCCAAAGCAGCCCCATAGACTTGCATTGATCACATTTAGCGGCAGTAACGCTAAGATGAGCGCCTTGATTTTTGCTGCAGGTTGTGTGTAGCCCCGAGTGGCTGCATGTCAGGTGGTTGGATAGAAAAGGGAGGGGCGGTAAAAATTCACCGACCTGAGATTTAAGCCCTGGTTCACACTGCTACAACTTCTCATGCGACTTGCTGCGGCATGCAACACAAAGTCACATAACAAGTTAAAACTCATTTATTTCATGGGGTGTTGTCTTAATTGCTGCGACTCAAATCACAACGACAAAAAAATAGTTGCTGCTCTTTTCTGTGTCTTCCTTGTGACATGAGTGCCATAGACTGCAATGATAACATCACAAGGGTTGCAAGCAGATTGTTTCTTTGTGACTTTGGCTGCAACTTCAGAGGGTTTTGTAAGTTCGATAATATGTGTCACACCCTGATTGGTCAAAGTCACACTGGATTAGGTGCCCCTCTAAGTTCACAAAGTCGCACTGCTTTGGGGTCACATCGGTGTGAACGGAGCCTAAGGCTGGTGATTGCAGACATGGCACCCCATTCCTGTGCGATGCAAATTTTGTATGGCTGAAATCGCATTCGGACCAAAATGATCCCCTCCACTACTCTTCATCATGTTCTACAAATCCCCTCCACTACTCATCATGTTCTACAAATCCCCTCCACTACTCATCATGTTCTACAAATCCCCTCCACTACTCACCATGTTCTACAAATCCCCTCTACTACTCTTCATCTTGTACTACAAATCCCCTCCACTACTCACCATGTTCTACAAATCACCTCTACTACTCTTCATCTTGTACTACAAATCCCCTCCACTACTCACCATGTTCTACAAATCCCCTCTACTACTCTTCATCATGTACTACCCTGTTTCCCCGAAAATAAGACCTAGCGTGATTGTCGGTGAAGGCTGCAATATAAGCCCTACCCCCAAATAAGCCCTAGTTAAAGTCCTTGTAGGTCTTATTTTCAGGGTAGGGCTTATTTTCGGGGAAACAGGGTAGGGCTTATTTGGGGGGTAGGGCTTTATATTGCAGCCATCACTGGCAATCACGCTAGGTCTTATTTTCGGGGAAACAGGGTACAAATCCCCTCCACTACTCATCATGTTCTACAAATCCCCTCTACTACTCATCATGTTCTACAAATCCCCTCCACTACTCACCATGTTCTACAAATCCCCTCTACTACTCTTCATCTTGTACTACAAATCCCCTCCACTACTCACCATGTTCTACAAATCACCTCTACTACTCTTCATCTTGTACTACAAATCCCCTCCACTACTCACCATGTTCTACAAATCCCCTCTACTACTCTTCATCATGTACTACAAATCCCCTCAACTACTCATCATGTTCTACAAATTCCCTCTACTACTCTTCATCATGTACTACAAATCCCCTCCACTGCTCATCATGTTCTACAAAATCCCCTCCACTGCTATGCATCATGTTCTGCAAATCCCCTCCACTGCTCTTTATCATGTTCTACGAATCCCATCCACTACTCTTCATCATGTACTACAAATCCCCTCCACTGCTACTCATCATGTACTACAAATCCCCTCCACTGCTACTCATCATGTACTACAAATCCCCTCCACTGCTTCTCATCGTGTACTACAAATCCCCTCCACTGCTTCTCATCGTGTACTACAAATCCCCTCCACTGCTTCTCATCGTGTACTACAAATCACCTCCACTGCTTCTCATCGTGTACTAAAATCACCTCCACTGCTTCTCATCATGTACTACAAATCACCTCCACTGCTTCTCATCATGTACTACAAATCACCTCCACTGCTTTTCATCATGTACTACAAATCACCTCCACCGCTTTTCATCATGTACTACAAATCCCCTCCACCGCTTCTCATCATGTACTACAAATCCCCTCCACCGCTTCTCATCATGTACTACAAATCCCCTCCACCGCTATTCATGTTCTGCAAATCTCTGCTGCTATTCATCATGTACTACAAATCCCCTTCACTGCTCTTCATAATGTTCTACTAAATCTCCACTGCTACTCATGTACTACAGATCTCCTCCGCTGCTACTCATCATGTACTACAAAGCCCCTCCACTGCTCTTCATCATGTTTTACAAAATCCCCTTGTCACGCGATTTGATAGTTTCCAATCACATGACAAGTTGCACCCTGTTGTCCGCAATGAAAGCCGTCAAATGGGTGAAGCTCCCACTCCATTGGATTTTTGCATTTTGCAAGTTTAGGTGCAACTTGAATAGCGATCTGTCTATGAAGTCACACCGATGTCTTCCACGTCGCACCTGATGTTGCTCTGACATGCAACTTTGAAATCCTGCGGCTTCAAGTGAAGTCTCACGATTTCAGAGCCAGACTCGGTGGGACGGAAGATGTCGGCCATGGACGGCTTTATTTATCCAGCACTGTACATGAAGTCCCTCCAGAGCTCATCAGGTCCAGGTAATTGATCTCAGGGGAGGGGGAGGGGCTGCTAGTGATATATTTATCTTGGGCTTGTTAACATTTACTGTGCTGTGTCCTGGTGTTTGTAGAAGGATCACATGTAGTGAGATTAGTCCTATAATTACCCTTTCACTGTGGCCTCTCATATGTGGGGAAATTTCACCGAAATACAGAATCGGGTATTTCCAGGAAAAGGGTGCCGACTGATATCAGAGACCTCGGGACAAAGGGAAAGTCTCCTTAGAGCCCTTGCTGATACGCTGACCAACACTCACTTCATACTGGCTGCTGTGTTCCTTCCATGTGTAAGCTCCATGTGGGATGGTGTGAGAGCTTACACAGGGAGATGTCCTAACCATGTGTAAGCTCCATGTGGGATGGTTTCAGAGCTTACACAGGGAGATGACCTAACCATGTGTAAGCTCCATGTGGGATGGTGTCAGAGCTTACACAGGGAGATGTCCTAACCATGTGTAAGCTCCATGTGGGATGGTGTCAGAGCTTACACAGGGAGATGTCCTAACCATGTGTAAGCTCCATGTGGGATGGTGTCAGAGCTTACACAGGGAGATGTCCTAACCATGTGTAAGCTCCATGTGGGATGATGTCAGAGCTTACACAGGGAGATGTCCTAACCATGTGTAAGCTCCATGTGGGATAGTGTCAGAGCTTACACAGGGAGATGTCCTAACCATGTGTAAGCTCCATGTGGGATGGTGTCAGAGCTTACACAGGGAGATGTCCTAACCATGTGTAAGCTCCATGTGGGATGGTGTCAGAGCTTACACAGGGAGATGTCCTAACCATGTGTAAGCTCCATGTGGGATGGTGTCAGAGCTTACACAGGGAGATGTCCTAACCATGTGTAAGCTCCATGTGGGATGGTGTCAGAGCTTACACAGGGAGATGACCTAACCATGTGTAAGCTCCATGTGGGATGATGTCAGAGCTTACACAGGGAGATGTCCTAACCATGTGTAAGCTCCATGTGGGATAGTGTCAGAGCTTACACAGGGAGATGTCCTAACCATGTGTAAGCTCCATGTGGGATGGTGTCAGAGCTTACACAGGGAGATGTCCTAACCATGTGTAAGCTCCATGTGGGATGGTGTCAGAGCTTACACAGGGAGATGACCTAACCATGTGTAAGCTCCATGTGGGATGGTGTCAGAGCTTACACAGGGAGATGTCCTAACCATGTGTAAGCTCCATGTGGGATGGTGTCAGAGCTTACACAGGGAGATGTCCTAACCATGTGTAAGCTCCATGTGGGATGGTGTCAGAGCTTACACAGGGAGATGTCCTAACCATGTGTAAGCTCCATGTGGGATGATGTCAGAGCTTACACAGGGAGATGTCCTAACCATGTGTAAGCTCCATGTGGGATAGTGTCAGAGCTTACACAGGGAGATGTCCTAACCATGTGTAAGCTCCATGTGGGATGGTGTCAGAGCTTACACAGGGAGATGTCCTAACCATGTGTAAGCTCCATGTGGGATGGTGTCAGAGCTTACACAGGGAGATGTCCTAACCATGTCTAAGCTCCATGTGGGATGGTGTCAGAGCTTACACAGGGAGATGTCCTAACCATGTGTAAGCTCCATGTGGGATGGTGTCAGAGCTTACACAGGGAGATGACCTAACCATGTGTAAGCTCCATGTGGGATGATGTCAGAGCTTACACAGGGAGATGTCCTAACCATGTGTAAGCTCCATGTGGGATAGTGTCAGAGCTTACACAGGGAGATGTCCTAACCATGTGTAAGCTCCATGTGGGATGGTGTCAGAGCTTACACAGGGAGATGTCCTAACCATGTGTAAGCTCCATGTGGGATGGTGTCAGAGCTTACACAGGGAGATGTCCTAACCATGTGTAAGCTCCATGTGGGATGGTGTCAGAGCTTACACAGGGAGATGTCCTAACCATGTGTAAGCTCCATGTGGGATGGTGTCAGAGCTTACACAGGGAGATGTCCTAACCATGTGTAAGCTCCATGTGGGATGGTGTCAGAGCTTACACAGGGAGATGTCCTAACCATGTGTAAGCTCCATGTGGGATGGTGTCAGAGCTTACACAGGGAGATGTCCTAACCATGTGTAAGCTCCATGTGGGATGGTGTCAGAGCTTACACAGGGAGATGTCCTAACCATGTGTAAGCTCCATGTGGGATGGTGTCAGAGCTTACACAGGGAGATGACCCGTTGTCCTCATGTGACGGTGTTCAGGCCTGGCCCTGATGAAGCAGAGGGGGGGGGTGAGTATTAGGAGTTGGGATTTAAAGAGACCGTCACTATGCAGTGAAGAGGTAAAATCAGTCCCACACTAATACTCCTGACTAATACTCACCCCCCCCCCCCCCCCTCACTGCTCTGTAATAGAGAAAAATACTTCACCCCTCGTTCCCAAAGCAGTCAGCACTCTCACCTTTCAGCAGGCTGGTCCTGCGTTGTATGTGATGAGATCCGTAAGGGACAAACGCTTGGCTGGCAAAGAGAAGCAGTTTGGGGGGGGGGGGACAGTCACCTGGTGAGGAGGAAGACCTCAGGTAAGTGGAAGGAGGAAGGTAAGTACTGCCTCCCCTAGGCTAAACACGCTTTGTTGGGACTGACTCCTGGTTACAGGACTGTACAATACAGTCAGGGCACAGATCACTGCCCATCTCTAACCAAGACTTATGCTGGCCATACACTATACGAAAAACCGGCCGAAATTCGGTCATTTAGACAGTTCGTTCACTTTTCAGCCAGTTAATGGGCACAAAATCGATCAGGGACGGAAGATGTCGGCCATGGACGGCTTTATTTATCCAGCACTGTACATGAAGTCCCTCCAGAGCTCATCAGGTCCAGGTAATTGATCTCAGGGGAGGGGGAGGGGCTGCTAGTGATATATTTATCTTGGGCTTGTTAACATTTACTGTGCTGTGTCCTGGTGTTTGTAGAAGGATCACATGTAGTGAGATTAGTCCTATAATTACCCTTTCACTGTGGCCTCTCATATGTGGGGAAATTTCACCGAAATACAGAATCGGGTATTTCCAGGAAAAGGGTGCCGACTGATATCAGAGACCTCGGGACAAAGGGAAAGTCTCCTTAGAGCCCTTGCTGATACGCTGACCAACACTCACTTCATACTGGCTGCTGTGTTCCTTCCATGTGTAAGCTCCATGTGGGATGGTGTGAGAGCTTACACAGGGAGATGTCCTAACCATGTGTAAGCTCCATGTGGGATGGTGTGAGAGCTTACACAGGGAGATGTCCTAACCATGTGTAAGCTCCATGTGGGATGGTTTCAGAGCTTACACAGGGAGATGACCTAACCATGTGTAAGCTCCATGTGGGATGGTGTCAGAGCTTACACAGGGAGATGTCCTAACCATGTGTAAGCTCCCCAGCCTCGCTTTCCAGCTCCCCCCCCCAGCCTCGCTTTCCAGCTCCCCCCCCCCCCCCCAGCCTCGCTTTCCAGCTCCCCCCCCCCCCCCCAGCCTCGCTTTCCAGCTCCCCCCCCCCCCCCAGCCTCGCTTTCCAGCTCCCCCCCCCCCCCCCAGCCTCGCTTTCCAGCTCCCCCCCCCCCCAGCCTCGCTTTCCAGCTCCCCCCCTGAGCCTCGCTTTCCCGCTCCCCCCCCCAATCCTTGCTTTCCCGCTCCCCCCCATCCTTGCTTTCCCGCTCCCCCCCCATCCTTGCTTTCCCGCTCCCCCCCATCCTTGCTTTCCCGCTCCCCCCCCATCCTTGCTTTCCCGCTCCCCCCCCATCCTTGCTTTCCCGCTCCCCCCCCATCCTTGCTATCCCGCTCCCCCCCCATCCTCGCTTTCCCGCTCCCCCCCCATCCTCGCTTTCCCGCTCCCCCCCAGCCTCGCTTTCCCGCTCCCCCCCCCCCCCCCCAGCCTCGCTTTCCCGCTCCCCCCCCCCCCAGCCTCGCTTTCCCGCTCCCCCCCCCAGCCTCGCTTTCCCGCTCTCCCCCCCCAGCCTCGCTTTCCAGCTCCCCCCCCCCCCCCAGCCTCGCTTTCCAGCTCCCCCCCCCAGCCTCGCTTTCCAGCTCCCCCCCCAGCCTCGCTTTCCAGCTCCCCCCCCCCCCCAGCCTCGCTTTCCAGCTCCCCCCCCCCCCAGCCTCGCTTTCCAGCTCCCCCCCCCTCCCAGCCTCGCTTTCCCGCTCCCCCCCCCCCCCCCCAGCCTCGCTTTCCCGCTCCCCCCCTGAGCCTCGCTTTCCCGCTCCCCCCTGAGCCTCGCTTTCCCGCTCCCCCCCTGAGCCTCGCTTTCCCGCTCCCCCCCTGAGCCTCGCTTTCCCGCTCCCCCCCCCGAGCCTCGCTTTCCCGCTCCCCCCCCCAATCCTTGCTTTCCCGCTCCCCCCCCATCCTTGCTTTCCCGCTCCCCCCCCATCCTTGCTTTCCCGCTCCCCCCCCCATCCTTGCTTTCCCGCTCCCCCCCCAGCCTCGCTTTCCAGCTCCCCCCCCCCAGCCTCGCTTTCCAGCTCCCCCCCCCCCAGCCTCGCTTTCCAGCTCCCCCCCCCCCCCAGCCTCGCTTTCCAGCTCCCCCCCCCAGCCTCGCTTTCCAGCTCCCCCCCCAGCCTCGCTTTCCAGCTCCCCCCCCAGCCTCGCTTTCCAGCTCCCCCCCCAGCCTCGCTTTCCAGCTCCCCCCCCAGCCTCGCTTTCCCGCTCCTCCTCCCCCCCCCAGCCTCGCTTTCCCGCTCCTCCTCCCCCCCCAGCCTCGCTTTCCCGCTCCTCCTCCCCCCCCAGCCTCGCTTTCCCGCTCCTCCTCCCCCCCCAGCCTCGCTTTCCCGCTCCTCCTCCCCCCCCAGCCTCGCTTTCCCGCTCCTCCTCCCCCCCCAGCCTCGCTTTCCCGCTCCTCCTCCCCCCCCAGCCTCGCTTTCCCGCTCCTCCTCCCCCCCCAGCCTCGCTTTCCCGCTCCTCCTCCCCCCCCAGCCTCGCTTTCCCGCTCCTCCTCCCCCCCCAGCCTCGCTTTCCCGCTCCTCCTCCCCCCCCAGCCTCGCTTTCCCGCTCCTCCTCCCCCCCCAGCCTCGCTTTCCCGCTCCTCCTCCCCCCCAGCCTCGCTTTCCCGCTCCTCCCCCCCCCCAGCCTCCCTTTCCCGGCACTGATCTTCCCAGTGAATGGCTTTGCGGGGGTTTGGTGGTGGCAGGACAAGTCTGATCATTGGAGGAGAGCAGGCTGAGTTCCGAGCACAGCTAGAAAACTGGCCACACGCAAAAGCAACTCAGATGCAACTGAATAGGAATCGGTTCTGTCATGGTCCACTCAAAAGTGATACTTTAATTTTTCCTGGTTACTGGAGAAATAATTCAAGTGGCAGCAGGGTGGATTTCATTTAAAAACCACTTCAATACCAGGCAATTAGACACCTTTCTGCCCAAGCCAATTTTCAGCTTTCAGCGCTGTCGCATTTTGAATGACAATTGCGCGGTCATGCTACACTGTACCCAAACATTTTTTTTTTTTATCATTTTGTTCCCACAAATAGAGCTTTCTTTTGGTGGTATTTGATCACCTCTGCGATGTTTATTTTTTGCCCAACAAATAAAAAAAGACCGAAAGTTTTTTTTCTTTTTTTCTGTTAATTTTTTTTTGTAAAGTACGTTTTCCTCTTCAATGATGGGCACCGATGAGATGGCACTGGTATGCAGCACTCGTAGGTGGCACTGGAATGCAGCACTCGTAGGTGGCACTGGAATGCAGCACTCGTAGGTGGCACTGGTATGCAGCACTCATAGGTGGCACTGGTATGCAGCACTCGTAGGTGGCACTGGTATGCAGCACTCGTAGGTGGCACTGGAATGCAGCACTCGTAGGTGGCACTGGAATGCAGCACTCGTAGGTGGCACTGGTATGCAGCACTCGTAGGTGGCACTGGTATGCAGCACTCGTAGGTGGCGGCACTGGTATGCAGCACTCGTAGGTGGCGGCACTGGTATGCAGCACTCGTAGGTGGTGGCACTGGCATGCAGCACTCGTAGGTGGTGGCACTGGTATGCAGCACTCGTAGGTGGTGGCACTGGTATGCAGCACTCGTAGGTGGCACTGGTATGCAGCACTCGTAGGTGGTGGCACTGGTATGCAGCACTCGTAGGTGGCACTGATGGGTGGCATTGCTGGGCATCGCTTAATAATTCTGTTACATAATGGTGCCAGTCAGTGCCCATATGTGGGCACTGATTGGCACAGATTTGGCATTAATTTGCACATGTGGATGGCCATGGGGCATGTACCTGGCCATCCACATGTTATGTGCCTCCTTGGTAGTCTTGGCGGCTTCCCTGGTGGTCTAGTGTGGGCATCCGAGGGGGGGGCTGCACTGATAAACAATCAGCGCAGACCCCCCTGTCAGGAGAGCCACCGATCGGCGCTCCTCTACTTGCGTCTGTCAGACGCGAGTGAGGAAAAGCCGATCACCGGCTCTTCCTGTTTACATCGTGATCAGCCGTGATTGGACATGGCTGATCACATGGCAAAGATAGCGGTGTGTCAGACGGAGACACCGCACCACCGATTGCCGCGATGCGCACCCCCTTGGGCGCGCGGTGGCTGTTATGCTGAAGGACGTCATATGACGCCCAGTCAGGATAACGCAACCACCCCCCGGCCGTCATTCTGCTATAGGCCAGGCGGGAAGTGGTTAAATCAAGACGAATTAAATCGCTTGTAAAAAGGCTCGATTTAAATCATAATTTTTAAACAGCAACTGTCATCTCTGACCCGCTGTGGCTCCTCCTCTTACCTTCTGTTGATTCACTGACAGTCCCATTCACTTTAACGGGATGGCTGGTGATGCGGCAATAACACAACAAGGTGAGGGACGTGGCGGCAGCAGGCGAGTGGATGCCGCTAAAAGGCACTGCCATGATGGATCTGAAATGGAGTTGCCACCTCATCCCTTTAAACCCGAACACCTTTGAATTACACAGGTTCTGAGGCTAATTAAATGCAGAGAAGACACCTGTGTAATTAATATGTGTTCGGGTTTAAAGGGATGAGGGAGCAACCATAATCTGAAATGACAGGTGCTCTTTAAATTTAAGGACTTATTCTTGCTGGTAGTTAGAATCTTTAATATTTGCAAACAAAATGAAGGTTTCCTATTTAGAATAATAAGCTGTCAGGTTAGTAAAACAGCGATATCAGAACCGATTCAGTCTTTCAGTTTGTAGTGTACATAGATTTGCAAAACAATGGGATAAAGACTATTCCTGAACTTTTTTTATCTCATGATTACTGTGAAATTGTGTGAATGCATCAATGCAGTGCATGTTCTCAGCTTGCCGAACTTGGATTCATTGAATGAGTTTACCAGAAAATGTAATAATTGCGGAATTTACAGCCTCATGCTACATAAATAAGCTCCATTTCATGCTGAATAAACTAAATTGTTAATGTATCCTAAATAGAAACTATCTTTAGATAGATAATTTTTTACTCCAAAAGCAATTTATTTAAAAAATAATTGCATAAAAATAAAAAAAATAAATCATATTTTAAATAATAAAAAAAATGATCTAAATGAAAAAAATCTGAATTTTTTTTTTTTTTTTTTTTTTTATTTGATTGTTATCCACCCTGCTGGGCAGGCTGCTGTCAGTCAGAGACTTTATTGGTGAGATGTCCTTGTTGAGTTCCTCCCTGTACATGCCTGTGGTTACAATTATTAGGTGTTCTGCTCTCCCTTATGGAATTTTATATTAAGGAGAATCCAACAGGAAGAGCGGGGACACAGCGGTGGGTATGAACACCCAGAACTCCCGGGTGGGTCCGGAAAGATTTGGGAATTGAAGTGGGGAGATCTCCGTTGTATAATGCAACACACATAAGAAGCCAGGGACTGACTCCTCTCACCAGCTCTGTCTATAATGAAAAGTATCCATTTTGGTTGGACTGAACCTTTAAGTTCGGTGGTTCTCAACCGGGGTTCCGCAAGAGGTCCCCAGGGGTTCCACAGCGATCTGTCAGTCGCAGGCAGCTGACAGGAGGATCGCATAGGTAGGGAAGCGGCTGGCATCCTATTGGCTGTAGTGCGCTGTTCCCCGCCGGCCCCTCCTGTCCTTCCGAGTGGATATATGTGACATCATCTGTGGTGGACAGGATAGGAGAGGCCACTGGAGCAGATATCAAATGAGTTCTGAAGCCAGAAGAAGAAAGCCGGTACTGAAGTGTGCCCAGCTGTCCCCCACACACACACAATGTGCCCAACAGTCTGTCCCATGTCATGTGCCCTGTCCCATGTCATGTGCCCAACAGTCTGTCCCATGTCATGTGCCCTGTCCCATGTCATGTGCCCAACAGTCTGTCCCATGTCATGTGCCCTGTCCCATGTCATGTGCCCAACAGTCTGTCCCATGTCATGTGCCCTGTCCCATGTCATGTGCCCTGTCCCATGTCATGTGCCCTGTCCCATGTCATGTGCCCTGTCCCATGTCATGTGCCCTGTCCCATGTCATGTGCCCTGTCATGTGTTCTGCCTCATGTAATGTCCCCTTAATTGGATCAGCTCCGCAGTAAAAGAAAGCACAAGTTTCACAATAAATAGGTACGTTTTTAATATTCTTTAAAGAGGGAGTCCACCTTAAAAAAAATGATTAAAAGCCAGCAGCTACAAATACTGCAGCTGCGGCCTTTAATAAACGGACACTTACCTGTCCAGGGTCCAGCGATGTCGGAAGCCGATCAATCGCTCGGCTCTCGGCTGCCCCCGCCACCATCCTCGGTCAGGGAATCGGGAAGTGAAGCGCTGCGGCTTCACTGCCCGGTTCCCTACTGCGCATGCGCGAGTCACGCTGCGCCTCTGCACTGGTCCCCGTTGTGTTCTGGGAACTGTGTGTTTCCCAGAACACGGGCGGGGGGGGGGGGGTTTGCGGGCATCTGCGGATATTCTGTGGCTGTCTAAGCCTGGAAGTGGCTGCAGATACCTGTATTAGACAGGTGTCTGCACCCCCCCTCCCCCCTGAAAGGTGCCCGGAGGGGGGGGGGGGGGAGGAATCCGATGAGCAGAAGTTCCACTTTAGGGTGGAACTCCACTTTAATGCTATTTCTACCAGTAATTTTTGTTAACAGCTCACTGACCATACCAGTGTTCCGTGAGCTGTAGATGTGAACATTATTTCAGGGGTTCCTCGAAGGTAAAAAGGTTGAGAAACCTGATTTAAGTGCTCTGATTTTTATTGGACTTTTTTTGCTCATAGCAGCCTGTGAAATTCTACCTCTGTTCTTCCATTGCACAGGAACATGGCTCCTCTTTCAGACTAATTGTTTTTTTTCCCACGCTCCGGGGATCACCTTGCTGATGGTTCTCTTGTTGGAAATCTTCCAATATTTGTACCATGCCAGGCATGTCATGCAAGGGTTTAATAGAGTCACTTCAGTTCAGAGCAGAGTATAAGGAACACTATTTATTGAACCCAACTCCTCACACTGTGTGTATCTAGTGACAGTTCTGATAGAACAGGCTCCATATCTGATATCTCTATGGCTCTGTAGTCGGGCTTCTTTGGTCTTCTCTTTCTGGTAAGGACACCTGACTCTCCACAACTGGGAGACCCCAGAGGGCCAGATGCTGGTGGCTGATTGTCTGTAATCATGGCTGAGATTTGTATTTTTGCCATCTGTTCTACTTCTGTAAAGTTTGATTTATGAACTGTATGTGGATGTGTTCCAGGCTGCCAACACACTTTCCAGTATATGATGTAACCCCCTCCAGCTTTGCCTGCCAGTCTTCATTTTGACGTCAAATTTCGATTTAGTTTTAGTCTTTTGACTAAAATGGCCTTTTAATTTTAGGCATCTGAATTGTTTCCGTCGTATTGTAGTTGACTAAAATCCATTTGTATAGTCATCGAAAATATTTTTCTCTATGTAATTAAAACGGTTGCCTGCTATTATTAAATTATTAGAACATGCCAAAGTGAAACCAAGTGGGCATTAAAAAGAGAAGTATGGGTTTTTTCTTTTTACTTAGAGCGGAGTTCCACCCAAAAGTTGAACTTCCGCTCATTTGTCTCCTCTCCCCCTCCGGTGCCACAATTGGCACCTTTCAGGGGGGGCAGGATATCGGTCTTTGACAGGTATCCTGTTCCCACTTCTGGGAGTCCGGAAAGAGGCCCGTGACATCGGCTCCCTCCTCCTCTCTCTGTCGCCGGGCCAGTAGGAGAGAGGAGCGGGGCCTCACGCATTTGCAGTAGGGTTCCCGGTGTGAAGCCGTAAGGCTACACTGCCGGGTACCCTTACCTGCAATGGTGGCGGCAGCACCCGACAGCTGGTGGAAACATCAGCTGCAGTACCGACATGGCTGGACTCCAGGACAGGTAAGTGTCCAATTATTAAAAGCCAGCAGCTGTAGTATGTGTAGCTGCTGACTGTTATTTTTTTTTTAAGTTGGGCAGAACACCGCTTTAAGAATAATTTAAGACTGCACTTCTGTTATGATCCATAGAAGTACAGCCAAACTAGCTTTGGCTGTACTTCTCCTTTTAAAGTCTGAAGGGTCTTACCTTCATGCATTCTGTGCATGAAGATTAAAAAAAACTGTGTGCAGCCCCCCCCCCCCCCCCAAACACTTGAGCCCCATCTCGATTCAGCGATGTGTATGAGAGCAGCTTATTGGCTCAGACACAGCAGAGGAGCCATTGGGGGGTGTCAAAGGACACACTGAGCAGGGCTCGGGAGTGAGCACACACACAGGTGCCCTCATAACAAGTGGTTTGCTAAAGGGGCCCTCAACGGTGGGGAGGAGCCAAGAGTGGCGGTGGGGGACCCAAGAAGAGAAGGATTGGGGCTACTCTGTGCAAAACAATTACACAGAGCAGGTAAGTATAACATGTCTGTTATTTATTTATTACCTTTTAGGATCACTTTAAAGGACTGTGAAGAAACTGGTATAAATAACCAGCTAATTTATCAACTTCCTTTAACCCCTTTGCGGAGCAGCCTGTAATACCTCTTCATCACCAGGCCATTTTTCAGTTTCCAGCGCTGTAATAGTTTGACCATTAGCCATGCAACACTGGACCCAAAGTATTTTTAGATCACTTTTTATTTTTAGACAGAGCTTTCTTTTGGTGGTAGTAACCACCTGAAAAGGGGGGAAAAATTTTTTTTTTGAAAACAAAAACCAGTTTCCCTTACTTTGTTATAAAACATATCAAACAAAAATGTGAGGACAGCATGGAAACCCCCACAATGGCCGCTTTGTGGAAAGTAGACACCCCAAGGTGGTCTTAGTTTTTTTTGTGAAATGTGCTGGTATTGAAGGGGTTATGACCTGAAGTTTGGTAATAGTTCATACAGGTTGTGCACAGATATTGCCTATCCATTTATTTCACATTCATGAATTGTTACAATTTCCTCCTCCTTTCTTCTGTAGGAAGGGGAGGAATCAACAATATAAACAGTAATGTTTTTACATTTGTGATCACTGTGATTGGTCAGGTTAAATAAAGACACGGATCCATCCAGTTCAACCCACGCTTGTATGTGTACATGTTACTACAGACTCTCAGTCTTCTGGTACAGGTCCAATCGGATTAGCTTGGTGTGCCCTGTCTAATAGTGGGTGCAGAAGACTTATGCCCCGTACACACGGTCGGACTTTGTTCGGACATTCCGACAACAAAATCCATGTTTTTTTTCCGACGGATGTTGGCTCAAACTTGTCTTGCATACACACGGTCACACAAAGTTGTCGGAAAATCCGATCATTCTGAACGCGGTGACGTAAAACACGTACGTCGGGACTATAAACGGGGCAGTAGCCAATAGCTTTCATCTCTTAATTTATTCTGAGCATGCGTGGCACTTTATCCGTCGGATTTGTGTACACACGATCGGAATGTCCGACAACGGATTTTGTTGTCGGAAAATTTTATATCCTGCTCTCAAACTTTGTGTGTCGGAAAATCCGATGGAAAATGTGATGGAGCCCACACATGGTCAGAATTTCCGACAACAAGGTCCTATCACACATTTTCCGTCGGAAAATCCGACCGTGTGTACGGGGCATTACTGTGGGTAATCTCTCTGGAGACAGGTAGCACTAGGGAAATAACTGCCCGCCACTCTGCCATTCATAAATGTTTGGTGATAGTGTAGGGGTTAAAGAAGGAAGTAAACCCTGATGGGTATTACTTCCTCTTTATTTCCCTGCAAAGGTAAAGCATAATGGGCTACTATGCATCGCACACAGTAGCCCATTATGTGTCACTTACCTGAAACCGAAGCCTGCGATGTCACTGCTGTCCCCACTAGAGGGAGCGTCCACCTTCACCCCCCTCTTCCTTCCGGGGGCCGTGAACTTCGCCTCTGTGACTGGCCGGAGTCACGTGACGTCACTCCTGCACATGCGCGCGGGAGCCACCAGTCACGGCATGACCCCCTTTTAAAAACGTCACGATCTGCTCTTTCTAAAGTGCCCATGTGCCGTAGACATCGGCGCACGGCTTTAGTGTAAATATCTCCTAAACCGTGGAGATTTAGGAGATATTTCCAGCACCTACAAAGTGGTTGTACAGGCTTTAAAGTGGAATTCAAGCCTAACACTAACTATTTAAAAAAAAAAAAAAGTTTCCTTCTACCTATCCTGCCTACCCAGTGTAATACTGTGTATTAAAAAGAAAAAAGTGTGTGTATGTGTGTGTGTGTGTGTGTGTGTATGTATGTATATATATATATATATATATATATATATATATATATATATATATATATATATATATATATATATATATATATATATATATATATATATATATATACACATGTACAGATCTAGAGGGTAGGCAGGATAGGTAGGAGGAGGGGGAAGGGAACATTTTTAGGAAGAGTTTTTTTTTTTTTTTTTTTTTTTTTTTTTTTTTTTTGAAGCTTGAATTCCACTTTTAAGCAATCTGGGACCTGACCAGCTAAAATTTATAGTGTCTACCGCACTATGGCACAATGCTGATTGGCAGGACAGTTTATGTAGAATAGAAAGGAATGATGCATGAGAATGGAGTTGTTTTTGATTGGTTTCACACCCATTTTTCTCCAAGATACAGAACAGATGCCACCACATGTAGTTCCCATTTGTTGACTTTAAGGCTGCATCCACACCTGAGCGTTTCAAAGTCATGCGTTTTTTGCCGCGATTTTGTTCAGGTCACCAATGTAAAAGGCAAAAAAACACCTGTAATCTGCTCCAAAGAAGCTCGTGTTCTTTTTTTTGAGCTTAGGGCGTTTTTCAGGTGTTGTGCTTCAGGTGACAAAACGCTCAGATGTGAACAGGTGCCATTGAAATGAATAGGATTTTGCTTGTTGGGCGTTTTTAAGGCGTTTTTTCGGGCGTTTTATGAGCTGAAAACACTCAGGTGTGAATGCAGTCTAAAGCGGTTGTAAACCTAGGAAAAGAAAAACCTGCAGGACAAAGGCATAATGTTAGTATGCAATGAAATACTCACCTTAGAATGAAGCCCTCTCAGCGGCGCCCAGTCACCGCTGAGAGTGCCGACATCTTCTCCCGTCCTTTTCCTTCTGGGATCGCGGGCTCCGGCGCTGTGAGTGGTCGGAGCCACGATGATGAGCGGGAGCCCTCGGTCCTGGCAAGATGCTCTGAAGTTTCGGCAGGTAAGCTGGACCTTCAGAGCGCATGCGCCGCTGACGTCATCGGCTGCATTCAGGGTGAAGATCTCCTAAACCGTGCAGGTTTAGGAGATATTTATTTTACTTACAGGTAAGCCATATTACAGGGTGAATTTATTATAGGCTTACCTGTAGGTAAAAAACGCCAAGCGGGGTTTACAACCGCTTTAAGGGGTCAGTTCACTAAGAGATAAATATTACATGGATTTTTGAGTTAAAATTACTACTTGTGTAGTTATCTCCAAAAGCAGTCAGTTCACTAAACGTGTTATTTACGGAATGCATTAAATATTTATGTTTTGCGATATTTAGCGTTTTTTTTTTTTTTTTTTTTCTCGCAGGCTGCACCAGAAGGCACACAGCAATATTGTAAAACTATGAAAACATTCTAGGGGTGCTTTCATTCACATAACTGTCTCCCTCTGATGAAATGTTACAATTTATTTTTATTCTTGAATTCAGAGAACATTTTCACACAAATACATTGTATACTTCTCACTTCCTGGCCAGTGCAGAGTCCCTAAAATTGTTTTGTATATCTCTAAAATACAGCCAACAAACACCAGGTGATAAATAACCAATGTGCCTGTTTTATTGAATTGCCTTTTAATGATTTATCTTTTTTTTTTTTTTTTCAGTATTTATCTCACAATTTTAACCACTTCCGGACCGGCACATGTCGATATATGTCGGCACTTTAAAGAGGGATATCTTTGTTATGGCAGCAGCTAGCTGCCTTAACCCCGGTATCCTCTTCTTTAGTGAGCGGTCCGGTTTCCGATAATAGTGGTCTCTGCGACCGATTCGCTGCAAAATCCCTTTTATTAATGGCAGGAGAGGGCCCCCCTCCCGCCTCTCTCCGGTGCCCTTACCGGAGGCGATCGGGTCCTCTCCCTGGCTGGGTATGGAGATGAGTGAGGGGAAGATGGCCCCCACATGCCTCTATACCTTTGCAGGGTGGAAGTGACATCAAAACCTCACTTCCGCTCATACATCTTAAAGCAACGTTTTTTTTAATTTTTTTTTTGTGTAAATATGAGATGTTTACATTCCTTGTAATAGGAATAAAAGTGACTTTTTTTTTTTTTTTTAGAACTGTAAAATAAATCAAAAATCTTTAACGCGCCCCATCCCGCCGAGCTCGCGTGCAGAAGCAAACGCATACATGAACAGTGCCCACATATGAAAATTGTATTCAATCTACACGTGAGGTATTGCCACGATCGGTAAAGTGAGAGCAGTAATTCTAGCCATAGACCCCCTCTATAACGCAAAACATGCAACCTGTAGAATTTTTTTTAAACGTCGTCTATGGAGATTTTTAAGGGTATAAGTTTGTCGCCATTCCACGAGCGGGCGCAATTTTGAAGCGTGACATGTTGGGTATCAATTTACTTGGCGTAACATCTGCGCACAAATACGGTGTGACAAAGTATTGCAGCGACCGCCATTTTATTCTGTAGGCTGTTAGAAAAAAAAATGTATAATATTTGGGGGTTCTAAGTAATTTTCTATCAAAAAAAAATGTTTTTAATTTGTAAACAACAAATCTCAGAAAGAGGCTCGGTCCTTTAAAGTGGATGTAAACCCAATGGCATCCTTTCTAAACTACTGCCATAGGGGTTATCTATAAGGATATACATGCCTGTTGCATGTATCTTTACCTGTCAAATGTCTCCACTCTGTCTGTTATTAGACCCGAAAAACTGCATATTCTGTGGGTGGGTCTGTTGTCTGGAGCTCGGTGGGTGGAGTCGTGATGTCAGACTCCCCGCCCACTTCTACACTCCCCTTGTCAATATGCATTTTCTCCTGTGTATTTCCTACACTGAACTTCTGCTATGATCTCTAACATCCAGTGAAAAGACAGGAAAGTAACCACATGACTTCAGCATGCCAAATCATGGTGAGGTGTGAAACAGCCAATCCTTGCAAAGCTGCTGAAGAAAGGAGTGGGGGAGGGAATTAAAAAATAATTCCTGTCTTAGGCTAGTGCACGAGATATGTAAATCACCTGTCACTCACAACAAGGGGGAGGATTTGACAAAGTTTTTCTCTGTTTGTCAAGATTTATCTCACTGAACAATAAGAGGATTGCTCAGAGATGGAAATAACTCTTTGCGCAAAGACTGAGCTCAAATGATAGGAAATCTTATACTCTACATTATGACATAAAAAAAAAAAAAAATTTCGGTTTACATCCACTTTAATTAGTTAACAAATATGTGGTATTTACCTCACATTCAATATTTTACTTTGATGAATTTACTTTTATTATCTCATATTCATTTCACATGCGGGTACCTTTTAGTGAATTGACCCCTTTATTGTGTTCTTCTTTTGCTCAGGATGCAATTCGTACACTGAACACGCTGCAGACAAATGCCAGTTACCTGGACCAGGCGAAGAGGCAGAGGAGCGATCCTCGGATACAACTTGCTGCTATGAAGGGCTTCTTGGAGAGAAGCGGCCTGACAGTAAGTAAAATCACATGGGTCTGATTGAACGTGATGGGTTTTGTGCATTGTACATGATCTCTGTGATGTTTTGGTTGTAGACCTACTCAGCTCTTCATAGCTAACTGCTTGAGAGATGTTGCGGAGTGGGAGATTTTGGAAGTGACTTAAAGTGATTGTAAAGGATCGTTTTTTATTTTTTAAAAATAACAAACATATCATACTTGCCTCCACTGTGCATCTCATTTTGCACAGAGTGGCCCCGAACCTCGTCTTCTGGGGTCCCCCGGCTGCTCTCGCGGCTCCTCCCCACATCAGATAACCCCCTAGGAGAAGCACTCTCCTGAGGAGGTTACCTTGCGGGCGCGCTCCCGAGTCCAGCATTTGATTCTCTAGGGCAGTGATGGCGAACCTTGGCACCCCAGATGTTTTGGAACTACATTTGCCATGATGCTCATGCACTCTGCAGTGTAAGTGAGCATCATGGGAAATGTAGTTCCAAAACATCTGGGGTGCCAAGGTTCGCCATCACTGCTCTAGGGTCTCTGTATGTGTATATATATATATATATATATATATATATATATATATATATATATATATATATATATATATATATATATATATATATATATATATATATATATATATAATATGGGGGTTCCAAGTAATTTTTTTAGCAAAAAAATACTGATTTTAACTTTTATAAGCAACAAGTGTCGGAAAAAGTTTAGTCTTTAAAGCGGAGTTCCACCCAAAAGTGGAACGTCCGCTCATTTGTCTCCTCTCCCCCTCCAGTGCCACAATTGGCACCTTTCGGGGGGAAGGGGGGGGACAGGATACCTGTCTTTTGACAGGTATCCTGTTCCCACTTCGTGGAAGTCTGGGCCGCGGCCCGTGACATCACCCCAGGGCTCCTCTCCCTGCTGCCGGGCCAGTAAGAGAGAGGAGCGAGGCCTCGCGAATGCGCAGTAGGGTTCCCGACGTGAAGCCTCAAGGCTACACTGCCGGGCTCCCTTACCCGCAATGGCGGCGGCAGCACCCAACAGCTGACGGCGGGCGGGCAGCAAGTGGTTAAAGTGACTCTACTTTTTTTTTTTTTGCTAGAATGAAATCTTAAAAATAAAGGTCTGCCTGCAATGGAAAAACGTAAAGCTGAACTCCAGGAAAACCACTAAATACTAAAATAAATATGTACATGAGAGCTGTTTTAGTTGCCTTAAGGGTTTATTTTTTTTGTCTATGCAGTCCTGAGATTAAAGCGGGCCATAATTTATGCAATTTTCTTTCCTGCAACTTCCCGCTGAGCTATTATGTTCTCCTGGCGGGTGGGTGCGGTGAGCCGTTCCTGCTTTGAGAACACAATGATTATTGATCAGCAGCTGTAGCCTCTGCCAATAATCGCATGCTAGAAATTCGATATGCTGGTTGTACCCAAGTTGATCTATGGATTGACTTGGGTACAATCGGCCTGCCCATACGTGGATCTAATCTTGGCCACTCCCTGCTGAACTGACTGAGATTCCAACATCTATGGCCAGCTTTACACAATTCTTACAGCTCTGTCTGGCAAGGCAGGAGGAGACCTAATTTATTTCTTCCCTGCAGTTTTGATTCACTTACAGGTCTTGTCCTCCCAGCCTGGGATTTTACAGTGGAGAAGCAGCCAACCCATCAGCTCCTTTCTCAGTCACTCTTATCTCTTCTGCTTTTATCTTTTGTTTTTCCTTGTTATCACATGACCACTGCAGTGCAACAACTGATTGGCTCTCACTCCTGTCCTGACCTCTCTGCCGGAGCTCTGCTGTACAGGGATTGCAAAAGACTGATACTGAGTCAAATTCAGTTTCTTGCACTGGTGGCATAAAAAAATACTTGTAAAGTATAACAAAAGGGAAAACATTTTTTTTTAAGATTTGGATTGTCATGAAGGGGTTAGAACTAGTGATGCACCGATACTGGTATCTGTGCCGATACTAGGTACTCACGAAAATGCTCCGATACCTAAAACCGATACCGGAAGGGATGTCAGCTGGGGGCGGGAAGCCTCCTCCCCTCCAGCAGGGGTGTTCAGAGCAGTACACAGGCGAAGGAGCCTGCTCCCATCACACTCAGCACTGACTGCGCATGGTGGTCAGGCAATACTAACATGCAGCAGCACAGTGGGAACAATCTGACAGCTCGCCACACTGACACTCCTGCTCCCTGCTGTCTTCTTTCATTATACAGCTCTGCCGCCATCCTCTCCTGCCTCCTGTTCCTGCACAGAGAGAGAGAGCTGGCTGCTAGGCTGGATGGCTGGCTGCTATCCAATGACAGAGAGTGGGTGGGTCGTCAAGGGCAAGGGGCTGGACAGCATCAGCATGTGTGTTTCTACAATATGAGGCAGCTGTGGGGAGCAAGTCCTGCATACAGGTTAGTGTAGTATGTACAGTACAGTGTCAGCAGGGTACAGACCAGTCTGTCCACTGACACTGTACACCATACTATATGTTATACACACACCAGTCTGTATATAATGTACGGTGTCGGTGTATAAGACTGGTCTGTACCAGGCGCCCCTGTGCTGCGCCCTCCAGGCGCCCCTGTGCTGCGCCCTCCAGGCGCCCCTGTGTCTCCCAATGACCCTCCCAACCCCATCCTCCTTCCACCAGCGATCAGCCTTTTCCTTCTAAACTCTCCCATCCCACAATCCCTATTTTACTCCACCCTCAACTACCCTGCCCTCGCTTACCCCTCTACTCCCACCCTGCCCTCACCCCAGCTTCACCAAACTCCCTAGCAACCCCACCACCCCCCTACCTATGCGATAGGTATTGGTATCGGCGAGTACTTGCAAAAAGCTATCGTACTAGTACTCTGTGTTTAAAAAAAGTGCTATCGGTGCAACTCTAGTTAGAACCATATGTCAGTTGTTTACTGTATGTGTTGTATGAAGGGAGACTTACTCTTTATTTGTCTCGATGACCAATGTCACCAGGATTTAGAGCTTAAATTTAAAATTTTGAGTTGCTCCCAGAAATAGAGGGGAAATTTTCCAATGGCAGCCGTTTAAGAGCGACTTCCCTCACACTGGAAAAATTGCTCAATTATTGTTGAGTATATCTGTTGAGTATACAGGACAGCAAGTGAAGGGAAATCTCTCTAATGGGGACAGAGAATGCAAACACAAAACTGTTTTTAACCTTCTCTACTCTGTTCAAAATGGCGGAGGGGATTTTTTTGCCTTTTGGATATTCCTTAAAGGAGTTGTAAAGGCAGAAGGTTTTTTTATCTTAATGCATGCTATGCATTAGGATAAAACAACCTTTTGTGTGTAGCAGCCTCCCCAGCCCCCCTAATTACTTACCTGAGCCCCTTCTCTCTCCAGCGATGTCCACAAGTGTCTAAGCCATCCGGAACACTCCTCCTCCTGATTGGCTGAGACACAGCATTGGTGCTATTGGCTCCCACGGCCGTCAGTCAGCCAGTCACAGAGCTCTGACTCTGCTCGGGTGCCCCCATAGAAAGCCGCTGGCAGAGGGGATGCTCAGTAGGAGGGGGAGGGGCCAGGAGCAGCCAAGAGGGACCCTTGCATTCCATGCCCTGCACGCTGTTCCGGCCTCTGCCCCGTATGACTGAGCCCATAAGACCTTATTTATTCAAATGAAGAAAAAAAACATTCTCAGACAGCTGAAACCAGCCAATCACTTTGAGTCCTGTGCTGGAAAGTGACAGTTAAAGAATGAAAATTACGTTTTGATTGTCTGACACCATTCTTCCCCTAACGGTCCAGTGATTTGTTTGAAAGTGATCATTTCACACAAAAGGGATGCATTGTGTGATCCCAGCCTAGCAGAAGGAATCCTTTCAGGCTTCAGTCCTGTAATATGGCTGTCTGTATTTCTATTTCAACACATCATTTAATAACGGGGGTTGTAAAATGACAGTGCCTACAGGAACTAGTGTGAAGTCACGAGCCCCAAGGCAACCTTATGCAGACAGGGGAATGTTCTATCAGCAGCTCCAGAGAAGCGTAAAATAAGGGGGGGCATACCTTATTTATATATACACATTGGCCAAGTAGCTTCCAAGGTTTGTCCTGATCGGATTTATAGGAAGTTGTTTAGGATTGATGAATGCATGCTTTGTGCCTGTAAGGTCCAGTGTCAAACTCTAGTGTGTTTTGGTCTCTTTTACTGACTGTTTGTTTTGTTCTGTGTGTTTAGGTGGAAGACTTGGATCAGCTCAATATAATTCATGTGACTGGAACAAAGGGCAAGGTGAGTTGCAGAGGAGGAGAACAGAAATCAGAGGATAAGTTAACATTAAAGTGCAACAGTCAAGTTCATTATTCTGTGACTGAACACATGAAACTTAAAATATTACAACAGCCGCATTTGAGAAAAGAATACAAAAATAAAAAATAAAGTCTGAAGCATACTCAGTCTCATGCTTTGACCTGCAGTAGAAAACTGCCTACAGCCCTGGCCAAAAGTTTTGAGAATGACACAAATATTCATTTTCACAAAGTCTGCTGCCTCTGTTTTTTGATGGCAATTTGCATTTACTCAAGAATGGTGTGAAGAGTGATCAGATGAATTTCAGTCCCTCTTTGCCATGAAAATGAACTTAATCCCATAAAAACATTTCCACTGCATTTGTGAAGAAGGCTTTAGGGCTCCCAAGAAAGTCCAGCAAGCGCCAGGACCGTCTCCTACAGTTGATTCAGCTGCGGGATCGGGGCACCACCAGTGCAGAGCTTGCTCAGGAATGGCAGCAGGCAGGTGTGAGTGTGTCTGCATGCACAGTGAGAAGAAGACTTTTGGAGGATGACCTGATGTCAAGAAGAGCAGCAAAGAAGCCACTTCTCTCCAGGAAAAACATCAGAGACAGACTGATATTATGCAAAGGATACAGGGAGAGGACTGGGGGGGTAAAGTGATTTTCTCTGATAAATCCCTTTTCTGATTGTTTGGGTCATCCGGAAATAAACTTGTATGGAGAAGGAAAGGTGAGAGCTACCATCAGTCCTGTGTCATGCCAACAGTAAAGCATCCTGAGACCATTCATGTGTGGGGTTTCTTCTCAGCCAACGGAGTGGCTCACTCACAATTTTGTCCAAGAACACAGCCACGAATAAAGAATGGTACAAAACATCCTCCGAGAGCAACTTCTCCCAACCATCCAAGAACAGTTAGGTGATGAACAATGCCTTTTCCAGCATCATGGAGCAACTTGCCATAAGGCGAAAGTGATAACTAAGGGGCTTGGGGAAAAAAAATATCAAAATTTTGGGTCCATGGCCAGGAAACTGCTCTGACTATAACCCCATTGAGAAGGTGTGGTCAATCCTCAAGAGGCGGGTGAACAAAAAACCCCCACAAACTCCAAGCATTGATTATGCAAGAATGGGCTGCCATCAATCAGGATGTGGCCCGGAAGTTAATTGACAGCGTGCCAAAGCGAATTGCAGAGGTCTTGAAAAAGAAGGGTCAACACTGCAAATATTGACTTTTTGTAGAAACTTAATGTAATTGTCAATAAAAGCCTTTGACACTTCTGAAATGCTGGTAATTATACTTCAGTATACTATAGTAACAAATGATAAAAAGATCTAAAAACACAGAAGCAGCAGACTTTGTGAAAATTAATATTTGTGTCATTGTCAAAACTTTATATCCTATTGCTAAGGTGACAGGCCCACTTTTCATTTCGGGAGTATTTAAAGGGTGACATCTGTTTATGATGTGACATGATGGCTACAGTGACTTTTTCTGCTGTGTCTGCATGCAAAGTTGTTTTACAATTCTAGTGAAATTTGAATAGGCACAAAGCCAAATGAATTGCCCCAGAAGAGAGACAGGCTGTGGTTTTTACTATTTCCTACACCACCCAAAATTAGGAAAAGTTTGGATATAGATAAACTTTACATAGTTTTGGTAAGGTTGAATAAAGACACCAATCCATCCAGTTCAACCTGAGTGAGTGTCTACAATTGTCCCTGTCCCTGTACATTGTGTCTCATTAAGATGCTCATCTATTTTTATTATTCTTTTTATTTTAAGGTACCCGTATAGCGCCGTTAATGTACGCAGCTCCACTCCACGCATTCATAGCACCCTACCCTCAAGGAGCCCACAATCCAAGGTCCCCAACTCACATTCATATACTAGGGCCAATTTTGGACAGAAGCCAATTTACCTACCAGCATGTCTTTAGAGTGTGGGAGGAAACCCATGCAGGCACACAACACATGCAACCTCCAGGCCGGTAGTGTTGTGGTTGGGATTCGAACCAGCAACCCTTTTTACTGCTAGGCGAGAGTGCTACCCACTACACCACTGTGTCGCCCTTTAAAATGTATGTGTAGTCCCTCCCTCATTCTCATTACAATCTTACATGTATTTACAGACAGATGTGCCTCCCACCATTCCCTGTTCTTAATGGTTCAGCCTGCTCCAGACAGGCGTGCTTTGCAGCCTATGGGGCTACAGTTATGCCCTGCACATCTTGCTCTAGCTGGACCAAAAAAAAGTGAGCCTGTCCCAAGTGTTAAGGCTGTTTTTGTACAGTGAGAATGGAGGGTTGCTGTCCTCTAAATTTTGCCACTACATTTAATGGTTTTTATGAGGAGGGTGGGGAAGTGTTTTTGGTAAACCCGCACCTACCCAATTAACGTGATACTAAAGGTATTTTTTTTAAATAACAATCTTGATTCTCCTTACCTGTTCTGTGCGATGGTTTTGCACAGCGAAGCCCCAATCCTCCTTTTCTGGGCTCCCTCTCCAGAGTTCCTGGATCCTCCCTCTCTGTTGAGTGCCCCATAGCAAACTGCTTGCTATGGGATATACTCGTGTATGCTCGCTCCAGAGCCCCACTGTGTGTGTCCATAGACACAGAGTGCATTTCACCCCTGCTCCCTCCTCACTGGCTGTGATTAACTGCAGCTGGCTCCTGCTTCTGTCTCTGAGACAATGAGGAGGGAGAGAGCTGAGAGAGCCTCTGCTCTTGTGCACATTGCTGGATCAAGATCGGGCTTGGGTAAGCTGCACACAGGTTTTATACCTTAATGCAGGGCTCGACAAACCCCGGGCGCCAGGTCGCATTTGCGATTAGAATTAGCGACCTGGCGCCTGGGGCGGCACAGCTGGGGTATCCTGTGTCCGTTCGACACCCCCCCTACTCCCGGCGATCGCGTTGGGCCGCGCCGGTAATTGAGGCCCCGGCTTTGCGGCCTACTGCAGTCCTATGGTTCCTTCTGCAATCGGGCGCCCTCTGGTGGTGGCCGTTGGTATGACAAGACATCCACCAATGCTAATGGAGCTTCCCCTACCTGTTTTCACTGCCTGCTCATCTCCTTCCCTTTACTTATAACCCCCAAACATTATATATATTTTTTCTTCTAACACCCTAGAGAATAAAATGGCGGTCATTGCAATACTTTCTGTCACACCGTATTTGCGCAGTGGACTTATAAGCGCACTATTTTTGGGAAAAAATACTTTTTTTAATTAAAAAATAAGAAAACAGTAAAGTTAGTCCAATTTTTTTATATTGTGAAAGATAATGTTACGCCGAGTAAATTGATTCCCAACATGTCACGCTTCAAAATTTCGTCCGCTCGTGGAATGGCGACAAACTTTTACCCTTTAAAATCTCCATAGGCGACGTTTAAAAAAATTCTACAGGTTGCATGTTTTGAGTTACAGAGGTCTAGGACTAGAATTATTGCTCTCGCTCTAACGATCGCGGCGATACTTCACGTGTTGTTTGAACACCGCTTTCATATGCGGGCGCTACTCACATATGCGTTTTGCTTCTGCAAGCGAGCTCGGCGGGACAGGGCGCGTTTAAAAAAATTATTTTTTTTTCTTATATATTTTATTTTTTATTTTTTATTTTTACACTGTTTAAAAAAAAAAAAAAAAAAAAAAATTGTGTCACTTTTATTTCTATTACAAGGGATGGGGCACATTTAAAAAAATTTTTTTTTCTTATTTTAACTTTTTTTTTTACTGTTCTTTAAAAAAAAAAAAAAAAAAAAAAAAGTCACTTTTATTCCTATTACAAGGAATGTATCCCTTGTAATAGAAAAAAAAGCATGACAGGACCTCTTAAATATGAGATCTGGGGTCAAAAAGACCTCAGATTTCATATTTACACTAAAATGCATTAAAAAAAAAAAAAAAAATTGTCATTTGAAAAAAAAATAATAAAATGTCCCTTTAAGAGCTATGGATGGAAGTGACGATTTGACGTCGCTTCTGCCCTGCAATGACTTGGAGATGGGCGGGGGGGGGGCCATCTTCCTCTCACTCGTCTCCATGTCAGGCCAGGGACAGATCCGCATCGCCTCCGCCGTTACCGACGGCCACGGTAAGCGGTGAAGGGCACCGGAGCGCAGCGGTAGGGGGGGCCCCTCTCCTGCCGCCGATAAAAGTGATCTCGCTGCGAATCTGCTGCAGAGACCACTTTTATCTGAAAGAGAACCGCCGGCTCTTGAAGAAGATACCGGGGTTATGGTAGCTAGCTGCTACCATAACAACGGTATTTCTCTTCAAAGACAGGACATATATAGTCGTCCTGCGGGAAGGAAGTGGTTCATTAAAATGAATTTATTATCTCCCTGCTTGGCCCCTTTCACACGGCTGTCTGATCAGGTTCACCTGTCAGTTTTTCAGGCGGACCTGATTGGACCCTTAGCGGGAATATTGTGGTCTTGTGTCCCTGCATGGCAGGAAATAAAAGCAGTCACATTTGTTCTAGTCGTCTCTGTGTAAATTTAAGATTAGTTAATTTTTATATTGAAAATAAAGCTTTGTCGGTCGTTTAAAAAAAAAAAAAAAAACCTGGCTCCTAACTTTTTTAGCTGGCTCCTAGATTCCGAGCAAATTTGTCAAGCCCTGCCTTAATGCATAAAATAAATGAAGGTAAAAAAAAAATTCAGTCTTTAGAGCCACTTTAAAGTGTGTGAGTTGGTAAATAACGGTATTTCTTTGGCCTACCTTAGACTGCACCTGTAAAAAGAGGGAAATAAATTGCATGCATTCCCACTTGCAATAAATTTCCAGCAATATATATAGCAAAAGTTAAACATTTAAGCTTGCATAGGAATCTGTCTCCTTTCTTCCAGTTTTTTTGTTGACAATCTTCATAGTGCACCGTGTTCCTTGCCACCGAATGCATGATCTGAGAATATGATCAACATCTTGAACATTTCTCCTCCAGCATTACACACCTTGATAGGTGACACCGTTTTCAAAAATCCTTTTGGTGTTGATGTCTTAATTTTGGAACAGTTGATCTACTGTGTTAACAGCAGGGTGGATTTAATTTAAGCCATAATTTTTAAAGAGCAACTGTCATCTCTTTTCGGCAGCGGCTCCTCCTCTGACCCGCTGTTGACTCACCGACAGTCCCATTCACTTTAATGGTGATGCGGCAGTGATACAACAAGGTGAGGGACGTGGCGGCAGCAGGTGAGGTGATGCCCGCTAACAGGCGCTGCCATGATGGATCTGAAATGACAGGTGCCCTTTAAATTTAAGGACTTATTCTTGCTGGTAGTTGGAATCTTTAATATTTGCAAACAAAATTAAGGTTTCCTATTTGGATTAATAAGCTGTCAGGTTAGTAAAACAGTGATATCAGAACCGATTCAATCATACAGTTTGTAGTGTACATAGATTTGCAAAACAACGGAATAAAGGAATATTCCTGAACTTTGTTTTATCTCATGGTTACTGTGAAATTGTGTGAATGCATCAATGCAGTGCATGTTATCTCAGCTGGCAGAGCTTGGATTCATCAAATGACTTTACCAAAAATGTAAATATTGCAGAACATACAGCCTCATGCTACATAACTAAGCTCCATTTCATGCTGAGTAAACTAAATTATTAATGTATCTTAAATAGAAAACTATTTTTAGATAGATTTTTACTCCAAAAACATTTTATTAAAAATCATCCCCCCCCCCCCAACGTCTTTATGAAGGAAGTTGGGAATCTCCTTAAAGTGTTTGTTACCCCAACATTTCATATTCCTGGTTGGTGCCTGCTGTACCATGAACTTGTATGAAAAAGTATCCTGTTCTCTTTGTATTGTTTCCTTTGTGTGAAATCCCTGGTGTGCTCCACAGCCCCTCTGCTTTCCTATAAAAAAAACTGACCACATTAGGCAGGAGAGCACATCGTGGTTCTCCAGTTGTGCTGGGAACTCCTCCAATAATCAGACTTGCATCGTCCCAATGTGGTCCCAGACAAAAAAAGAAAACGCGAAATAAATGTTTCGCTTACTTTATGCAAAAATGTTGACAGGAGTTATTAAATGTATTTTATGATGAAATATAACTTTTCTTTTTTTTTCTATATGTTACTAATATTGCTTGTGTGACAAATGGCCAATCTTTGTGATTTCTCCGTATTCAGGGGTCTACATGTGCCTTCACTGAGCAGATTCTGCGGAACTGCGGCCTAAAGACTGGATTTTATAGGTAATTATCAATCCTATGGAGGTTTTGCATGTGTGAGGGGAATGACGACAAGCAGTTGTCAATTGAGCCATGGGTGACCAATGATTAACTATTCCCAGAATTTGTCATGAGTGTGTGTTCTAGCCTAGGGAAGGCCGTGAATAAGTTATTCCTTCACATGATAGGCAGGCTAATCGCTGAGTTCCTGTCAAATGAGAGCTACTGGGGATAACTGATAAGTTCAAAGTTCTTGACAGTACAGAGTACAACCAGTGCTCATCTGTCTCTGACCAATAAAATGGTGGTCGTTGCATTTTTTTTATGTCACATGGTATTTGCGCAGCAAATTTTCAAATGCAATTCTTTTGAAAAAAATACACTTTCTTGATTTTTAATGCAAGAAAATACAATAGATAATCCAATTATTTGGTAAAATGTAAAAGATGATGTTGCAGAGTAAATGGATACCAAACATGTCACACTAAAATTGCTCACACTCGTGGAATGGTGCCAAACTACAGTACTTTTAAAAAATTACCTTGGGCGACGCTTTACTTTTTTTATCTTTTTTTTCTTTTTTTACAGGTTACCAGTTAACAATTACAGAGGAGGTTAGAGTTACAGAGGAGGTGCAGCGCTAGAAATATTGCTCTCGTTCGCATGATCGCAGCAATACCTCACATGTGGTTTGAACGCCGTTTACATATGCTGGGGCGACCTATGTATGCGTTCACTTCTGCGTCTGAGCAGGAGGTGGATAGGGGTGATTTTAAAAACTTTTTTTTTTTTTACACTTTCCCTGTTTTTTTTTTTTGATCATTTTTGTTCCAATTACAAGGGATGTAAACATCCCTTGTAATAGGAACAGGGCATAGCAGGTCCTCTTTACAGAGAGATTTGGGGTCTACAAGTCCCCACATCTCTCCCCTATGCTGGGAAGCCTAAGATCAAAAAAAATTGATCTCAGACTTTCCAGCAAAAAAAGGCAGTGTTTACATCTGCCAAAGCTGGAAGTGAAGTCATGATGTCGCTTCCGGCCTCCAAGGGTCCTTGAGATGGCCATCTGATCCATGGCTAGCTCTATGGTAAACCGTCGCCGCCAGGGGAATCATTCTTCGCTTCCCCGATCCCACGGGAGAGACCGAAGAAGCACTGGAGGGGGGACGTTGCTTACTGCTGCCTGTAAAAGCAATCAAGCCATGGCTTTTGCACTGTAGGGAATCGCCAGCTGCAAAAAAAAAAAAAGATATCTGGATGATGCCTGCAGCTGTAGGTATCATTAAGATATCTCAACTCGAAGTGACGTCCTATGACGTCCTCCCGGCAGAAGTGGTTAAAGTGAGCATAATAAAAAAAAAAAAAAAAACTCAAAATTTACAAATAATAAAAAAAAATCAGTGACCAATATATCCACCCTTATTTTCTAATAACAGTCATAAGCCTTCCACTCATGGAGTCTGTCAGTTTCTTGATCTGTTGACTATCAACTCTTCCTGCAGTAGCAACCACAGCCTCTGAGACACTGTTCACTGTAAATCTCCTCTTTAAGAATGGCCCACATGTTCTCAGGAGGGTTTAGGTCAGGTGAGGAAGGGGGCCATGTTATTCTTTCATCTTTAAGGCCTTTACTGGCTAGCCACTTAGTGGAGCACTTTAATGCATGCAATGGAGCATTGTCCTGCATGAATATCGTCGTCTTGAAAGATGCATGCTTTTTTCTGTGCCAGTGCTTGAAGAAAGCGTCTTCTAAAAACTGGCAGTAGGTTTAGGAGTTGATTTTGAGTTCATGTTCAACCCAAAAAGGTCCAACTAGCTCCTCTTTAACCACTTAGCAACCGGCCCATAGTCGAATGATGGCTACAGGGCGGTTGCTTAACCCAGGGAGGGCGTACAGTGACGTCCTCCCAGAATCCTGCTCTCACGCACACCCGAGAACATCCAGGGGACCCGGTGCATCACGGATCACGGTAAACGGCCGCTAATCGCGGCCGTTTACCATGTGATCGCTCCGTCAAATGACGGAGCGATCGTATGTAAACAAACCCCCTCTCTCCCCTCTGTACCGATCGGTACAGTGTGAGAGGAGAGGGGGTGGGATCGAATGGCGGCAGCGCTGTGGGCTGGATCTGTGGTGCCCACAGCGCTGCTCTGTGACAAATGCAGTCACATCCAGCCATCCCTCCATGCTCTGCCGTACCCAGCCATACTCTGCCGTACCCAGCCATACTCTGCCGTACCCAGCCATACTCTGCCGTACCCAGCCATACTCTGCCTCTGTATGTGGCCAGACTGTGGAAGTCTCACACATGTGGTATCGCCGTACTCAGGAGGAGTAGGAGAATCTATTTTGGGGTGTAATTTTTGGTATGGACATGTTATGTGTTAGAAATATTGTATAAATGGACAACTTTGTGTTAAAAAAAAAAGTGTTTTAACCACCTCCCGCCCACCGTCATACGACGTCCTTGACTTTGTGCGGGGATATCTGAATGATGCCTGCAGCTACAGGCATCATTCAGATATCAGCTCTTTCAGCCGGTGATTCCCTATACCATAAGAACGATCATAGTGGCTGTTCCATTGCTTGATCGTTCTTACAGGAGGCGAGAGGGGACGTCGTCGCCCCCCCGCCGCCCTCTGGTGCTTCTACCGACTCACCGCTACAATCGAAGCCAGGATCGTTTTTTTTTTTTTTTTTTTTTTTTTTAAATTTCAGGCTTCAGAGCCTAGAGGTGAGATGTGGGGTCTTCACCCCATATCTCACTGTAAAGAGGACCTGTCATGCCATATTCCTATTACAAGGGATGTTTGCATTTCTTGTAATAGGAATAAAAGTGATCAAAAAATAAATTTTTTGGAAAAAAGCGTCAAACTAAAATGAAGTAAAATGAACAATAAAATTTTTTTTTTAAAGTGTCCCCGTGCGCTCGCATGTAGAAGCGAGCGCATACGTAAGTCCTGCCCACATATGAAAACGGTGTTCAAACCACACGTCGGGTATCGCTTCGATCGGTAGAGCGAGGGCAATAATTTTGACCCTAGACTTCCTCTGTAACTCAAAACATGTAACCAGCAAAAAAATTTTAAAGCGTCGCCTATGGGGATTTTTAAGTAACGAAGTTTGGCGCCATTCCACGAGCGTGTGCAATTTTGAAGGGTGACATGTTGGGTATCTATTTACTCGGCATAACTTCATCTTCCACATTATGCAAAAACATTGGGCTAATTTTTACTGGTTTTTTTTTTTTTTTAAAGCACAAAAATGTTTTGTTTTTTTCCAAAAAAAGAACGCGTTCGAAAAATTGCTGCGCAAATACCGTGCGAGATAAAAAGTTGCAACGACCGACATTGTATTCTCTAGGGTCTTTGCTAAAAAAACATATATAATGTTTTGGGGTTCTGTATAATTTTCTAGCAAATAAATGATGATTTTTACATGTAGGAGAGAAATGTCAGAATTGGCCTGGGTGCTCCAGAGCGCCTGAAGGTGCTCCGTGCATGTTGGGCCTCTGTATGTGGCCATGCTGTGTAAAAGTCTCACACATGTGGTATCGCTATACTCGGGAGTAATAGAATGTGTTTTGGGGTGTAATATGTGGTATGCATATGCTGTGTGAGAAATAACCTGCTAATATGACAATTTTGTGGGGAAAAAAAAATCTTGATTTTGCAAAGAATTGTGGGAAAAATGACAACTTCAAAAAACTCACCATGCATCTTTCTAAATACCTTGGAATGTCTTCTTTCCAAAAAGGGTTCATTTGGGCGATATTTGTACTTTTCTGGCATGTTAGGGTCTCAAGAAATTAGACTGTCGGTACCTCAGGTGTGATCAATTTTCAGTTATTGGCACCATAGCTTTTGGACGCTCTAACTTTCACAAAGACCTAAATAATATACACCAATTTGGGTTATTTTTACCAAAGATATGTAGCGGTATAAATTTTGGCCAAAATATATGAAGAAAAATTACTAATTTGCAAAATTTTATAACAGAAACGAAGAAAAATTATTTTTTTTTACAGAATTTTCAGACTTTTTTTCTTTTTTAGCGCAAAAAATAAAGAACCCAACGGTGATTAAATACCACCAAAAGAAAGCTCTGTGTGGGAAAAAAAGGACAAAATTTTCATATAGGTACAGTGTTGCATGACTGAGTAATTGTCAATCAAAATGCGAGAGCACTGAAAGCTGAAAATTGGTCTGGTTATTAAGGTGTTTTAAGTGCCCAGTGGTCAAGTATACCAGACCATACCAGTACCCCACCTCCACCTTGCTGGCATCTGAGTTAAAGTGGAGCTCTGTGCTCATTACTAATCTAGCCAAAGGCCCATCCATCTGGTCCGTCAAAAGTCTCTCTCATCTCATAAGTCCATAAAACCTTTTAAAAATCTGCCTTCAGATATTTCTTGGCCCAGTTTAACTGATGTGTCTTGTTCAGTGGTGGTCGGGTTTCAGCCTGCCTTACCTTGGCCATGTCTCTGAGCACTGAACACCTTGTACTTCTGGGCATTCCAGGTAGGTTGCAGATCTGTAATATGACAGCACTGGAGGATAAAGGGTTCCTGGTAGCTTCATGATTGATTCTTCTCAAATCTTTGGCATCTTTTTTTTCTCAAAACAATTCTTGCGACCCTGTTGACTATTTGCAACAAAACATTTGATGGCTATGATCACGCCCCAATATCTTAGCAATTTCAAGAGTGCTGCATTCCTCTGAAAGACTTTTTACAATTTTTGCCTTTTCAGAGTCTGTTAAATCTTTTTTGGCCCATTTTGCCTGTTGAAAAGAAGCTGGCAAATAATTATGCACACCTTGATATAGGGTGTTGATCTCCTTTGGCCACACCCTCCCTCATTACACAAATGCACATCACCCGATCTACTTAAATCCAATACGCATTCAAGTTTATACAGCTTGGAGTTGGACAATATGCATAAAAATTATGATTTGGCCAAAATACTCACTTGCCTAATAATTGTGCACACAGCGTAAGTAACGGGAGGCATTGTTTCAAAAAAGTTGTTTTTTTAGCATTGCCTATCCTTTTACTTTAACCACTGAACAACCACCCACCACAGTTGTACTGCTGCAGGTTGGCTCCCCTGCGTGAATTGCTGTCATTGTACGTCGGCAGGTGCGGTTGCAGGCGTGCACGCTGCGGGAGCAAGCCTGCGGGTTGGGCGAACTCTATGTCCACCGGCAACCCTTGATCGCCTAGTACAAAGGCAGAATGGGGATCCACCTTGTGTAAACAAGGCGGATCCCCATTCTGACAGATGACATGACAGAGGTCTACTGTTCCCAGCCATTGGGAACAGTGATCTGTCATGTCCCTGGTAGCCCATCCCCCCTACAGTTAGAACACACTAAGGGAACACAGTGACATGGCATTTTATAGATAGGCAACTCCTATCCTCATATTGATTAGTGGTTCCAAATTAATAACTACTGCAGTAGGGAAGAGACACAAAAGATACACTCCGCATCTTTCCAAATAACTGTTCTGCTTTATGATGACGCAATTGAAGGTTTTTTTACACATGATTATGTAGTTATCACATTAATATTACGATTGTACTTGTATGGTAACAAGGGGCGTAACATAGGCAGGCAGACTATTTCTACTCCGGACTCGAAAGAATGCAAACGTACTGAAAACATTAATAGTGCCTTGTGCACAGTGAGGGCAGTGTGCAATACATAGAAAATAGAGTACAATTATATACAGAACTTACCAATTTCCTTTACAACAGTTAATCCCTTGATCGTCCCCTAGTGTTAACCCCTTCCCTGCTAGTGTAATTTTTACATTGATCAATGCATTTTTATAGCACTCATCAATGTAATGTCACTGGTCCCCAAAAAGTGTCATTTGGGGTCAGATTTGTCCACCGCAATTACAAACCGCGCTCCTTTTAAAGTGCAAGTGCAAAATCACTCTATTGTGAAAACAGAATCATGAAAATAGTGAAATAATGTCAGTGATATCTACCAGCAAAGTGAAACATTAAATCATCATAGTGAAAAATAAATTACTAAACAGTGAAAAATTAAAAGGAAAAGTCCAAAAATGGTTTCCAAAATATCAACGTGTTCGAAAATTATTTCAAACTAAATCAAAATGTTCAAATAATGATTAATCAGAACTTCTGAGTGAATTAAGCTTCTGGGCAAATCTTCCTTGGGTCCAGCAGAGCATCGAATAATAGTATTCAGTCACCATCACCAGCCACACAGCCTACTCACCAGATGGAAGTGACTCTCATGACAGGAGTCAAACACGCTTTGGGTACAACCAACGGAGCTTCTCACGGTCACGGCTAAGTGCAAATGCTGGAACTCAGGTGCTGGAACTCAGGTGTCTTGATTAGCGCTGAGGCTTTTGTTATTCTGAAGAAATTCATGTGTGTGTGTGTTTTTTTTTTTTTTGTTTTGTTTTTTGGGACATGTATTATATCAAAAAGTAAAGAAAAACATTTTTTTTTTTCAAAATTGTCGCTCTTTGTTTAATAGCGCAAAAAATAAAAACCGCAGAGGTGATCAAATACCACCAAAAGAAAGCTCTATGTGTGGGAAAAAGACGTCCATTTTGTTTGGGTACAGGGTCACAGGGGGGCAAATCCTCCCGGTCCTTGAGTGGTTAAAGAGAGAACACATTTCTATATGGTAGGGATCCTAAACCTATTTTTTACTGGATACATTGCATTGTTGTGACTATTACTCAAGTTGGTGTTAAAGCTGAACCCCTGGCAAATCTCTAGATTTACATTTAAAATATGAGAGCTGTTTTACTTGCCAAGGTATGTATTTGTGTATCCTGTCCTGATATTCGGAGTCAACCTGGAACCTGATGTTTTCTGTACTGCCGATAAGTTATACAACTAGGTCTTGTCCCCCACCTAAAAATCAAATCCTTCATATTAAATTCCCACATTACCCTGCACACCAGCTTACATTTCTTATTAGACTAATGGTTCTAGTGCAGATAGTGGCTGCTGAAAGAGAGAGAGGAGGCCAGAGGTGTTTGATAAAATATATGCAGCCTGCTTTCAACTACACTTAATGGCTTTGTCTAAGTTATTGTAGACTTTGCGAGTGCAAAATCTAATCTGCGCTCTTTTGAATCCCATTGTAGCTCTCCCCATCTGGTACAAGTGAGAGAGAGGATCCGGATCAATGGGCAGCCAATCAGCAAGGAGCTGTTCAGCAAATATTTCTGGCAAGTTTACAATCGCCTGGAAGAGTCCAAGGTGAGTCTGAGGTTGTAGATTTTTACTAAAGTTTAACCCCAGGCAAGTGGCTTAAAGTGGAAGTAAAGGCAAAACCTAACCAACTCTAAACCTACTCCCACCCCCATTCTAAGCCTAATCTATCCCTGTAAAGAAAAGATCACCATACTTGCCTATTTTGGAGGCGCTCCACTGTGTGCAGGAGAAAATCTATAGCGGCTGGAAAGTGACGTCACTCATAGACTTACTATATGGCTTACATTGCTGGCTTCTACTACACACTAAAGCTGCCGATGACAGCTCAGCCTGGGACCGGACCAGAGCAGCTGCAAAATAGGTAAGTATAGCGATCCTTTTATTTACAGGGCTCAATAGATCATATTTAGAATGTGGGTGGGAGTAGGTTTAGAGTGAGTTAGGTTTTGCCTTTATTTCCACTTTAACTCGTGCATCTTTCTTTCTCCTAGTCTGAGTGGTTCTGTACAGGGATTTGCAGGAGGCTGAAGAATTAAAAAGTTACTTCTGGTTGAATTTATCCACTTAGGAATCTGGCGGGGGTGCTGTATGGGACATAGAATACTGACAGCCCTGAAAGTGGGTGTTTCTCCGAGTTCAGAAGAAAAATTTCTCTTGGGTACAAAAGCATTTGGCAACCTGGGCTGCTTTAACATAACAACGCTTTCAATGATAAAAACTGTACTATAGAACTGTAGTAATGCTCCTATGCAATTTTAAAATTCAGTTGCTACACAAGTGATCATCACTTAATGAACTATCACTTAATGAAGGAGTCACATGGGAAAAAAAATGTGTGTAATGTGAAATTCCTTTTTAAAGTTAATTGTATATCATGGGAAAAGGCTGTTGCTTGGCCATGGCACTCCTACCATGACCATAACTGACCTACAGAATGATTTCCACTTGTTTCCTAATAAAAGACTAAAGCCTCATACCCACGGTTAGATTGTTGGCAGGGGATTGTCTGTTGACATACTGTTGTCCTAAAATCTTACCATTGGAAAAGACAGGGGTGTCCGCTTTCACCTCTACTGTAAGCACTGTGTGTTGAGCCCCTGGCAGCGTCCATTCGTAGGAACCCAGACATCCGAGTTGTCCCCGGTCCTAGGAAAGGAGTTTAAACTGGCGTTGTTTGCAGATGATATCATACTCGCTCTTGCCCAACTGGCACGCAGAACTGGACACCTATAGGTCCCTCTCGGGTTACAAAAAATAAATGCGACTAAATCAGAAGCCCTCCTGATTAACACCCCAGTTGCGGAAGTCCAGCACCTTCAGCAGTGCTTCCCATATAACTGGAAAACATCAGCCCTGAAATACCTGGGAGTCCAGATCACCCCATCCTTTACCTCCCTATATCAGGCAAACTTCCCTCCATTGTTCCGCCCCATAAGAGACCTTATACAGAAGTGGAAAGTCCACCACATATCCCCCTTGGGGAGGGTGACCTCAGTGAAGATGACTATTCTTCCCAAACTCTTGTACCTGTTCCAGACTTTGCCTATCCCAGTACCCTATATACAGCTAAGAAAGGTTCAAGTGGATCTGGTGCACTTTGTCTGGAATTATAAGAGGCATAGAATACCCTGCTCTGTCCTGCTGACTTCCCGCTCACATGGGGGACTGGCCTTCCCCTATTTAGTAAAATACTACCAAGCGACACAACTACGTGCCCTGACCTCCTGGTTCCCTCAACGCTCATGTAACAAATGGACGGAAATCGAAAAAATTTGGCTAGCACCCACCCATCCAAATAGTTTACTCTGGCGTGCGAGTGTGGAGGTAGACCCGGAGAGGCTTCCGGGATCCACGACTTTACTTAGATTACTTTGGCGTAAACTCTCCCGTGCCCATGGGCTCAGCTCCGAGAAGTCGCTGCTGACCTCTTTTCTCTAGAGCCCTGAGATGTCGGCTGGTCTCACTCGCCAGATGTCTTTACCCTGGGCAACACGAAATTTGTTCCACTTTGGCCACCTGGTGGACCCTAGATCACGCAAATTACTTTCGTTTACCGAGCTTCTGAGAAAACATGACTTACCTCGCCAGGTGTTCTCTGGCTATTTGCAGATACGGCACTATGCCTAATCTCTTGCCCCCAATCTCCAATTCTTAGCGCCATCCCCCTTCAATAGCATTATAATGGAGGGATCCGCACGCCGAGGTCTGATCTCTGACATTTACCGCATGCTCAATGCCTACTCCATTTCGAACCAGGGCAAGCATGCCTACATGCTTCGCTGGGAAAAAGTACTTGGAGAAATCATCCCGGAGGCAACGTGGCGGACAATCTGGTCTCAGGCGGCTAAAAGCTCCTTCTGCACACTCTACAAGGAGAATGCATATAAAATTCTCTACTTCTGGTACCTGACGCCAGATGTCCTCCACGCTATCTATCCCTCCTGCTCAGATAGGTGCTGGCGCTGTCGGAGATAAAGGCACCCTATACCATATATACTGGAACTGCCCTAAGATTTTGCCTTGCTGGACAAAGACTCAGTCCCTGCTATCTTGCCTCCTGGGGGTACTGGCCCCCATGTCCCAAAAACTGTTCCTCCTAGGGGTTTCACCCCTACAATTTTCCAAATGGTCCAAAAGATTGCTTAGACACATTCTAACAGCCGCAAGATGCCTGGTGGCCCTTCACTGGAAATGGTCCTCCCCACCCTCCCAGGTAGACCTGTATGCTAGAATTAAAGATATAGAACTTATGGAAAAAATGACAGCCAGGCTTCAAGACAGGCTGGACATGCACGACGAGGTCTGGGCGGAATGGCATCGACGGGAGGATCCGTCCTGAGCCGATGGTTGAACCCCCCACCTCTGACGTCCACCTGCTCCCTCTTGTCCTATTTCCCTAACCCTCTTCTCCTCCTCTCTATATCTCTTGTCTCTTCTCTTCTATCTCTATCTTTCTCTGGCCTAGTAATGGCCTATGGCAAATGCTACTTATTAATTGACAACACATGTGATGTAACTGCTTCATATACTTACAACATAATGTACTGTTTACTGTTCTTATACATGCACTGGCTTTCTTACTCTCTCAGTGCTATCTGTACACTACTGTGCTTGACCCATGTTCACATATTTGATGCTATGATCAATAAAAAATTGTTATTTGAAAAAAATCTTACTGTTAGTACGCTCCTTTTAACAATTGTTGTCCAATTTTCCGCCAAAAAATGTTGGATGACAGGCTAGTAAATATTCAGCGGACATCGGTTTGACGTCAGATTTTTGTATGGTCAGTACACAAATCCATCACACAAAAGTTGAAAGTAAAGGCATGCATGCTCCGAATCGAAGCTCGCCATACACAAAATTAGCAGAAGGGGCCCAATGGGTGGCGCTCAAGAGCTGAAATTCCTCGTAGTACGTCACTACATTCGCGTTTGTGGCACGACAATTGTGTTCCGTTAGTATGCAAGACAAGATCCTAGCACACACCCTTTGGACAAAAATCAGACGCTCGGTTGGTCAACAATTGTATCGTGTGTACGAGGCTTTAGACGTTTTGTGACCCTGCAGTTTGACAGTATTATAAGCCCTGTTTAGCATGCAGAATACTACAAGTATGCTGCAAGGTGGTAAGGGATTTATTAGGGCTGCAAATAAGTATTATTTCATAATCGGTGTATAACTTAGTTAATATGTAAACTTTAAATAAATACAATTTATTCTTGAACATCTATATGCAGTGGTAAATATAAATAACCAGCTTATATGGTTAGAAATATAGAGTATCTCACATTTTGTAAATATTTTATATCTTTTCATGTGACAATACTGGAGAAATGACACTTTGCTACAATGTAAAGGTGAGTGTACAGCTTGTATAACAGTGTAGATTTGCTGTCCCCTCAAAATAACACACAGCCATTAATGTCTAAACCGCTGGCAACAAAAGTGAGTACACCCTTAAGTGAAAATGTCCAAATTGGGCCCAATTGGCTATTTTCCTTCCCCGGTATCATGTGACTCTTTAGTGTTACAAGGTCTCAGATGTGAATGAGGAGCAGATGTGTTAAATTTGGTGTTATCGCTCTCACTCTCTTATACTGGTCACTGGAAGTTCAACAAGGCAGTGAACTCTGAGGATCTGAAAAAAAGAATTGTTTCTCTACATAAAGATGGCCTAGGCTATAAGAAGATTGCCAAGACCCTGAAACTGAGCTGCAGCACGGTGGCCAAGACCATACAGCGGGTTAACAATACAAGTTCCACTCAGAACAGGCCTCGCCATGGTCCACCAAAGAAGTTGAGTGCACATGCTTGGCGTCATATTCAGAGGTTGTCTTTGGAAATAGACGTATGAGTGCTGTCATCATTGCTGCAGAGGTTGAAGGGGTGGGGGGCAGCCTGTCAGTGCTCAGACCACTCACCACACACTCCATCAAATCGGTGTGCATGGCTGTCGTCCCAGAAGGAAGCCTCTTCTAAAGATGATGCACATGAAAGCCCACAAACAGTTTGCTGAAGACAAGCAGACTAAGGACATGTATTACTGGAACCATGTCCTGTGGTCTGATGAGACCAAGATAAACTTATTTGGTTCAGATGGTGTCAACTGGTGTGGCGGCAACCAGGTTGTGGGAGTGTCATAGTCTGGGGCTGCATGAGTGCTGCCGGTTTTCTATCGGATAGTGCCCTCCATTGAAAAGTGCCCACGCATGCGCAGTACTGAGGGGCACTCCAGCTGATTTGCTGATCATCTGGCCTGATGTAACCATGGAGCATTCACACATCGTAGGAGGCATCTCTCGATGGGAGATACCATTTCACGGGCACAATTGAAATCTATACAAACAGCGGAGGGAGACCATAGTTGTCAGATTGTGCCTCGCTGTTGCGGGGTGGTTTTACAGTGTGCTGATGGTCCGGTTTTGTCTGTGGTGCAGGGCGGGTTTGGTGTGTTGAACGGCTGGTTTTGCCTGTGTGATGCACAATCTGACAACTACGGTCTCCTTCCACTGTTTGTATAGGTTTCAATTGTGCCCATGAAATGGTATCTCCCGTCGAGAGATACCTCCTAATCAGCTGGAGTGCAATTCCATACTGCGCATGCGCGGGCACTGTCCGATAGAACACCGTCACTGGGGAGCTACAGTTCATTGAGGGAACATGAATGCTAACATGTACTGTGACATACTGAAACAGAGCATGATCCCCTCCCTTCGGAGACTGGGCGGCAGGGCAATATTCCAACATAACGACTCCAAACACCTCCAAGATGACCACTGCCTTGCTAAAGAATCTGAGGGTAAAGGTGATGGACTGGCCAAGTATGTTACCAGACCGAAACCCTATTGTGCATCTGTGGGGTATGCTCAAATGGACGGTGGAGGAGCGCAAGGTCTCTAACATCCACCAGCTCCGTGATGTCATCGTGGAGGAGTGGAAGAGGACTCCAGTGACAACCTGTGAAGCTCTGGTGAACTCCATGCCCAAGAGGGTTAAGGCAGTGCTGGAAAATAATGGTGGCCACACAAAATATTGACACTTTGGGCCCAATTTGGACATTTTCACTTAGGGATGTACTCACTTTTGTTGCCAGCGGTTTAGACATTAATGGCTGTGTGTGTTATTTTGAGGGGACAGCAAATCTACACTGTTATACAAGCTGTACAATCACTACTTTACATTGTAGCAAAGTGTCATTTCTTCCGTGTTGTCACATGAAAAGATGAAATAAAATGTGAGGGGTGTACTCACTTTTGTGAGATACTGTATGTACGTGTATGATAGATATATCTATCTCTCAGTGCAAAAAATTGGTGTTACCAAAATATCCATACATATTTTGTCCGTATGCAATAAGTGCTGTGCAAAAAATCCATAAAAATTGTCCAATAAACCTTCAAGGTTTTTAAAAAAAAAAAGTGGCACAGTGCTGTGCGAACAATATATAATGCAATCATTTGTTGTTAACCAATTAAGAAGTGCTATACAAAAAAAAAATCCATAAAAGGTGTCCAATAAATCTTCAGGACTTTGCCACAGTGTTGAATATTGCTTGCACGTGTTCCCAATCTTCCAACGTGCTCCGCCACTTTTTCCACACCGGAGAACTTTCCAGATCTCCACGACCACCCACTACAGGTAAGTCTTGTATAGCATGTTATAACAGGGTTCCCAATAGTTCTGATGATTCTCCGCTATCACTGGGGAATTGTTCCTCCTCTTGTACTTAAACCAGCAATCCTCTCACATAGCTCATTAAGACATCACATGAAAAAGCAAAGGGAGATCTGCATAGTGTAAAACCATAAACGTTTATATTAAAAAGCTCAATAAGCCTACTCGCATGTAGCAGTGCTACACCTTGCACCAAGGGGTATTTACAATTAAAACACTTTAAAATCCACTGCAGTGCAATCCTTGGTACATCAACTTTGTGTTGTATCATTCCGGGTGTAGTTTGCCTGATGTCATCACACTGACGTTATCGAGACCCTACGGGATGTGACACCATCATGTAAACTACACCCAGAAGTGACGTCTCATACACCCGGAGATCAGACCAGAAAGAAGCTAGTGAGAGTGGTAATGCATGATACAACACAAAGTTGATGTTTCGAGGATTGCACTGCAGTGGATTTTAAATTGTTTTCATTGTAAATACAATACAATTCCCCAGTGATAGTGGAGGGACATCAGAACAATTTGGAACCCCCTCATAACAGGCTATACTTCACTTACCTGTAGTGGGTGGTTGTGGAGATCTGGTGTGGCAAAGGTGGGGGAGCACGTCTTTGGAAGATTGGGAACACGTATATTGCTTGCACAGCACTGTGGCACTTTTTAAAAGCCTTGAAGATTTATTGGACACTTTGTTTATGGATTTTTTTTTGCATAGCACTTTTTAATAGGATAACAAATTATTGCATTGTATATTTGCACAGCACTGTAGCATTTTTTAAAACAAAACCTTGCAGATTTATTGGACACTTTTGTATAGGTTTTTTTTGCACAGCACTATATAGCACTTTTTACTTGTATAATGGACAATATATTCATTGGTATATGGATATTTTGGTAACGCATTTTTTTTACATTTTTTTGTGTGTGTGTGTGTGTATATAAATACCCCTTAAGTAATTAAGCTATTGATGCTACAGGTCAGCGCTGTATATAGATTGAAGGAGTATTGTGGTATCCCTTGCTATAGGGTTTGACATACAGCTGCTTTACTTGAACTTTAATTCCAGGGCTGTCATCTTGACCTTGTTATCTGGATGATGCCAGGCATATCATTTTTTATTTATTTATTTTTTCCAACTGGCGATTACTGTTGTAGTAAAAGCCATCCTAGCAGCTGTTTAGCCGCTGGATTGCTTTTACGGGCAGCGGGAGGGTATGTCGATTACCCCAGACTCCCCCCCCCCCCCCCCCCTTCCGGCTGCCCTCCGTGCCTGTCTGGGCTCTCCCATGCGATCAGGGAGTCTGAGATCTGCAGGTGGCACCAGAAGGTCCCTGGCCATCTCTATGACCCCGGGAGGACAGAAGCGATATTATGACTGCACTTCCAACTCTGGCAGATGTAAAACCCTGTAAACAAAAAGTGTAGCGCTAAAGTGAAAATCATAAAGGGAGGGTTTTGAAGTAAGGAGAGGTGAAACCACAAACTCAGGTGGCCCGTAACCTCAACTTAGTCAAAACCAAATGTATGTGTACATTAACAACGTGATATTATCACAAATATACCAACAAATTAAAGTGCTCCTTCTTTTGAAAAAGTGTGCATATAAATGAAAATAAAAAATAGAGTGAAAATACATCAATAAGTGATAATCTTAAAAGTCCACGTTTGACCGGTGATGTAATACAAAAACTGTCCAAAATAGTAATATAAGAGCATTAAGCCAATATAAGTGATAAAGACTTGGTAATATAGTCCATGTATTGCAAGGTATGGTTGAAACACAGAGACCCAAGGCAGATATCCTTACGGTACAAAGACTCAAGAGCCGAGGCAGATATCCTTATAGAGACTCCAATTCAGGGGGGGGGGGACCCAGGGCAGATAACTTTGCAGCACAAAGGCCCAGAAAAAAGTAAGGTAGAGTACTCTTACCGACTTTGGTGGACTCACAAGCCGTGGGCGGTGAGTCAAACGAGCTTGTACTGTCTTGTGACCCGTGACAGTATGGGGATGGGTTGTACACCAAAAGACGTCCTCATTGGATGGGGGAGCCTGGAACCTGTTCTTGAAGATCTGCGCGATCACCGTTTTTATCAGCATACATGGACCATAAAGAAAACAACGACAAGGAACCTCCACATAGTGTAAATCCGAAAAAGGAGCTTTTCTTCAATTGGCATTTATTAGATCATCATCAAAACAATCCATAAAAATCGCGGTTAAAATAGAATCGATTCAAAGCACAATAAAATAAGCGTGGTGTGGGTGGCTGGATACAGCAAGGAGACCCGACGCGTTTCGTCTGATGAGACTTCTGCTGGGGTATGTGCCAACCTGCCACCACCACGCTTTTATACATATCTTACAATAATCTATCATGTGCAGCTGTTACCGCAATGTGCACGCTGACTTCCTGTATTGGTGGCGTGCGTTCCATTCAGGGTCACGTGCTTAATAAGATTCACCAATGGGATGCCGAGCGGAAGATCCGCCTCAGCAAAACCAAGCCTCAATATAGTTGTTGTCTCCGAGTGTACACTCATAGGGTGAAGGAACGCCCTCATCTCCTAATCACCCAATGCAAATCGTCACCGTGAATGACGCAGACGTGACTAGCGTCACGTGATAGCGTCTAACGCGACCTCTTGCATACATCATTGCGTATACTCCGGAAACGGAAGTAGACGACATGAGGCTATTGGAGCGCATCATGCGTTCCAAACAAATCATCCCAGAAACGGAAGCGCCAAGGATGAAAACAAGTGCGGCTATGTTAGAAGTCCGCCAGAACTAAAATACAAAAAATATATATGAATTTAATAAAATTAGATTGAATTGAGATTCCAATAATACAAATATGAGATCCAATCAGGGAGTCAGTGTGCATCGTGGCTAAGCTGGAAAAACAGAAACTAACAAATAACAAATATATATGTCATTGTTCCTAATATAAAATAAAATAGACAAGAGGTGATGTCCCTCTCGATCTATGTCAGATCTCAATAAATGTAGGGCCACTGTCACAAACAGAGGACAAAAGGTCAAATTATCCTGTATGTGTGCCAGAATTTCAATTAGTGGACAACAGAACTCATTGAGAATCTAACAGCAATACAAATATCAGATGCAGATATAGACTACACGAGTAAAATCAAATAAACTAAAAAATCTATAAAACCAGACCTAATGATGAGCAAAAATTAAGTAGAACTAATACTAAAGACTGCCTTAAACTTATAGGCTAAGGCCAGGGCCCAAATCTGTGATCAGGCCAAAAATGATAGCTAATATTAAGCAACTGGGGATTGGGACTAGAAGATTTGAGGAGTGCCCTGACTAAGATTGATTAATGAATGAGTTGATGTCCCATTCTACATTTAGTCCAAGTGGCGTGAAACATCTGATTTGGTGTATCCAAAAAGTTTCAAGCCTTGACACTCCACGTATGCATGATTCTCCTCTCCAGTGGGGGGTAAACCTGTCTATTATTTGAAATTTCGTGCCGGAAGGGTCTCGATTGTGATGTAATAGGTAGTGCTTAGGTACACTATGATTTGTACATCCGTTCTTAATAAGCTTAATATGTTCACCAACCCTTATGGCGAAGGTACGAATAGTCCGCCCTATGTACTGCTTCCCGCAAGGGCAGGTGATGAGATATACTATATATCTCGTCGAACAGGTGACAAAGTGCTTCACAGAGTATTGTTTCCCTGTGGTAGTTGACCCAAACGTATCAATCTTCCTTGACCTGAGTGTATTAAGTTTACACACCTTGCATCTCCGGCAAGGGAAGAAGCCCTTCATATCCTGAAAAAACGAGGGAACAGAAGGGGGATCTGTTACGTTGGGAGCTATCTGTCCCCTCAGGGGCATCGCACCTCTATAGATTACTCCCGCTTGTTCCGGGAGGACTGGTCCAAGGACAGTATCGTTTTTTAAAACCCTCCAGTGCTTATGGAAGATGTCCTTAATCTGCCTATGTTGTATGGAGAAGTTCGTAATGAAAGACCATTTATGTCTATTTTCTACAATAGGTTTAGATTGTTCAGAGAGAAGAGAATTCCTGTCTATTAGGGAGACATTGTGGATCACTTTATCTATCTCTGTTGCATCATATCCCTTGTTGACAAATCTCGACTTCAAGGTATCAGCTTGGTCATAGTAGTCAGAGAGCTGCGAACAATTGCGTCTAATTCGCAGCATCTGACTTCGAGGGATAGACTTTAACCACGCTGCATGGTGGCAGCTATCGGTCGGAATGTAGCCATTCCGATCCGTAGCCTTAAAGAAAGTCTTAGTGGAAAGGTGGTGGTCAACCACCGAGACTTCAAGGTCCAAAAAATGGATGGTCGACTGGCTAGCTTCATAGGTTAGCTCTATCCCTATCTGGTTGTTATTTAGAGTACTAATAAATTCATCCAGAGATTGCATATTCCCTTTCCATAGGAGGAGGATGTCGTCAATGTACCTAGCCCACAACACCAATTGTGGTGGGTCTAGGGCATAGACGACATCCTCCTCCCATTTGGCCATATATATGTTGGCCAGGCTGGGGGAAAATTTTGCCCCCATCGCTACCCCTTTCTTCTGGAGATAATAATCTCCATTGTACCAAAAGTAATTGTGTTTGGTGGCAAAACACAATAGATCCATGATGAACCTCTTCTGGGTACCTGGAATTGAGTTATTCCTAGAGAGAAAGGAGTTAGCTGCTTCAAAGCCTAAGTCGTGGGGTATGCAAGTGTACAATGCCTTGACATCGGCTGTAGCCAGAATGAGGTCCTCACTGTAGGTCACTCGTTCAAGTTTAGCAATGGTATCCTTGGTATCCCTTAGGTAAGATGGTGTAGATTTCACTAGTGGTTGTAAGAAGAAATCGATGTATTTCCCGATGCGGGACGTGATAGAGTTTATACCACTAATAATAGGGCGGCCAGGAGGTTGTGTGACATTCTTGTGTACTTTAGGTAAGTAGTAGATTACGGGAATACGTGGGGTAACTGGGACCAGGAAATTCTTCTCCTTTTTATCGAGAATTCCCAATTGAGACCCAGTATCTATCAAATCTATCAAAGCCCTTTTAAAGTCAGTAAAACCCTGCCATTTTTTTTTTTTAATTTTTTTTTTTGGAAAAGCCTAAGATCAATTTTATTTATTTTTTTGTTATCTCAGGCTTTTGCAGCATAGAGGAGAGCTGTGGGGTCTTATAGACCTCCGATCTCTCCGTAAGGAGGACCTGTCATGCCTTATTCCTATTACAAGTGATGATTACATGCCTTGTAGGTATAGGAATAAAAGTTAAAAAAAAAAAAAATTTTTATGCGCCTCTGTCTTCTCTTGTTTGCACACAGAAGCAAACTCATACGTGGGTCCCTCTCACATATGTAGACGGCATTTAAACCACTCATGTGAGTTATTGCTGTGATCGTTGGAGTAAGAGCAATAATTCTAGCACTAAACCTCTAACCCTAAAATGGTAACCTGTAAAAAATTTGAAAGCGTCGCCTATAGAGATTTTTAAGTACTGAAGTTTGGCGCCATTCCACGGGTGTACGCTTTTTAAAATCATGACATGTTTGATATCTATTTACTCGGCGTAACATCATCTTTTATATTTTACCAAAAAAATGGGTAATATAGTATGCTGTTTTGCATTAAGATTCATTAAAGTGTATTCCCCCCCTCCCCCCCAAAAAAAATTGCATTTGAAAAATTGCTGTGCAAATACTGTGTGACATAAAAAAAAATTTCAACGACCGCCTTTTTATTTTCTAATGTCTCTGCTAAAAAAAGAAACACAATTTTCTAGCAAAAAATTATGATTTTTACAGGAGAGAAGTAGGAGAAAAATGCCAGAATTGACCTGGGCTGGAAGTAGTTAAATGTTTTATAAAATAAAGAATACTAAAGGGCACAAATTTACCATTAGGGGTAAAAACTTACTAACATGCAAAAATTGGTTGTAACTAAAATTAATTCTGCTTTACCTTTTTAAGACCACCGTTCAGTATGACCTTCCTGTACAGAACAGTAACCATAAGAAATTCTTCTTCCTTTCTCTAGACTGATGACTTCTGCTCCATGCCCGCTTACTTCCGCTTCCTGACCATTATGGCGTTCCATGTGTTCCTTCAGGAGAAGGTTTGTAAATTTCATAAAAGACCGAGCTCGCTCAGAGCCTGAATCCTTCTCCTGAGCTCACATCTTGCCTTTTTCTATCACAGGTAGATCTGGCTGTACTGGAGGTGGGAATTGGTGGAGCATATGACTGCACAAATATTATCAAGTAAGTAATGTTTGCTGACAAAATGTGCAAGATCACCTGTCTTCTGAAGAAGAGGTGATTGAATATGAAGTAGACTTCTGCACATTTGGCAACTCCATGCATGCTTTTAATGGCAATGGAAATAGGCTTAAAGTTGAAATCCAAACTAAACCCCAACTAATTGTAAAACTGCTCCCCCCCCCTCCCAACACTTATGCTGACTAACCTGTGAGAAAGATGTATATACTTTTCAAGCCGCTCCAGTCCAACCCCTCTATGTGTCAGCCAGTGGCAGCTGCAGGGAAGAGAGTGGTTGACAGTTGCTGGACAGCCTGGGAGCAGTGACATTACCCATAGGCTCCTATGGCCTGTCCATTGTTGACACTCCCTCCTCTCCCCCGCAGCCGCCGTTGGCTGACACAGAGGAACTAGATCATGTGACAGGACTGGAGTGGCCTGAAAATAGGGAAGTATATACATCTTTCTTACACAGGTTAGTCAGCGTAGGTGTTAGGACTGGGAAGCAATTTTAAAGGGGTTGTAAAACCTTCTGTGTGCAGCAGCCCCCCTAATACTTACTTGAGCCCCATATCTCTATCCAGCGATGTCCATGAGTGACTAAGCCGTCTGGAACTTTCCTCCTGATTGGCTGAGACAGCGAGAGGGGGTAGGGCCGAATTGGGGCTCCGTGTCTGAATTCGTTTTCTGTGTTTAGTTTTTTTTCCTTCCTTCATTTTCACCCGGTGATCTGGCCAGTAACACACTTTCCTGTCTTAGGGTGGCTCCTCTACCTGTGTAGGAGCAATAGAGACACCCTTGGACAGCAGCTCTGTCTGAAGAGGGTAGTATTAAATGAACTAGTAGATTTAGACAGACTTTACATTTATGGCAAACAAATAAACCACTTGCCCACCGTCGAATGACAGAGGGACGGTGTGGCTCTCGTTCTGGGTGGATGTCTTATGACAGTGCACCCGAACGGCCGCTCCCGACAGTGACCCCTGATCCCTGTAAAGAGACGCTGACGCGGCTCTTTAACCATGTGATCGGCTGTGTCCAATCACAGTCGGTCACATGTAAATACAAAAGTGCCGGTAATCGCCTCTTATCACCACTGACGGAGTTTGTTTCGAGGAGAGCCGATCAGCGGCATCGCCTTGCAGGGGACAGCAAGACAGGCAATCAGTGCCCATTAGTGATGCCAGTCAGTGCTGCCTATCCATGCCACCTATTAGTGCGGCATATTGGTGCCCATAAGTGCCACCTCATCAGCGCACATCAGTCAAGGAGGAAAAATTACTTATTTAAAAAATTTACTGACAGAAACTAAGAAACCTCCTTTTATTTTTTAATTTTTTTTTTATTAAAAAAAAAAAAACACCAGTGATTAAATATCGCCAAAGTAAAGCTATATTTGTGTCAAGAAAATGATAAAAATGTCACATGGTTACAATGTAGCATGGCCGCGTAATTCAACACTGAAAAATGGCTTGGGCAGGAAGGGGGTGAAAGTGCCCAGTATTGAAGTGGTTAAAGCTACACTCCAGAAAATGCCTTTTTGATCAGTTAGAGCAACGTGTTTTTTTGTTCTATTTAGGATAAAGGTTTTAGCCATAGTAATAAAAGCTGACCATTATAAGCACCCCCGTCAGTGGTAAATGATTTGTCTCAACACTCTCTAACTTCTGCTTTTGCTGTACTGTTTGGTTTGTTGATGGAAGTTGAAAAATAGCAGCAGGACCAACAGGTTAAAAAAAAAAAAATGTCAGAGAAGACTCAAAAAACAAACTACTTTGTCAGTGTTAGTGACAGACGGCAAGAAATATGTCTTTTTTTTTTTTTTTTTTTTTTTTTGCCTTTAGTCCCATTTTATTCATGGGTACGGCATTTAGTAAAAATGGTTTATTATTGCAGTTCAAACAGTCCAATGAGATAAACAAAGTTAAATTATACTAAAAATTGTTTTATAATAAATCTGTATTGGCAATCTTGGAGGAATAGGTAAATAGAGAGTAAGGTCCCATTCACTTTGGGCGTGTGCCCTGTGCAGGGCCGTGTTTGCTGGCAAGGGGATGCAGAGGTGTTTCATGCATCCCTATGCTGGCAGTCCTGTAGACTTCTATTGGGACACATGCTGCACAGACACAGCCGCTGTGTCCCAATATTACATCTTTCCCTGAACTCAAACTGGGTTACTTTAAGAGCCATGCATGCGTATGGATGTCACACTGCGGCTGTGTCTGTGCAGCAGTAGGCAGGTCCCAGTAGACGTCTATGGGATTGCCAGCATGTAGATGGACATGCATGGAACACATGTGCATCCCCTTTCCAGCAAATCACAGCCCTGAATGGGGCATTCACGTAAAAGAAGCCACAAAATATTTATCCTCGCTGAGGTTAAACATTTTGCCAGTGCTGATCATGTGATGAAAACCGGCAATTGGTTAGTTGATTTCTGCAGAAAGATCTCAGAACTTGTTCAGCAGAGATCACATGGCTAAATGTATAGGCTTTTGGTTATTGCGGCAGCATTGGAGGGAAACTGGAGCAGCTGGAGATTTAAAAACTTCTCTTGCTCTTTATCCCTCTCAGAGATATCAAATGTGTTTTCAATGCACATTGGATGACGAAGCATATATAAAGTGAAAGCTTCACCTTAGTGTTCAAATTGCTCTGATGCCACTACTACTATCATTCCTCTACTGGCTGTTCCTTAGGCAGGCCATACACTATTCAAATCCTGCTGAACCGGCTGAGATTCGAACAGCGTATAGGCAGGTTTAATGTACCAAGCTGATCAATCAACTTGCGTACAACCAGGTTTTTACCTGCTATAATCGCTAGAGGCTGTTATAGTCACTAACAATAATCGCCGTCTTCTGGTGGGAACTGCGACCCGGGATTGCAGGAAAGAACCTTGCTCTGTGAATGGCCAACCTTAACCGCTTGCCGACCAGCCCACGCCGATGTACGTCGGCACTGGTAGGCAAAAGGGCATACAGATCCGTCCCCTTTAGGAAGCGCGCGCCTGCCCCGATCTCCGTGACCGTGGGTCCCGCGTACTCTATGTCCGCCGGGTGCCCGCGATCGTGTCACGGAGCGGTAGAACGGGGAGATGCTTTTGTAAGCAAAACATTTCCCCTGACTGCCTAGTGACAGGACAGTGATCACAGCTCTCTGTCATCGAGAGCTGTGATCACTGTCCTGTGTGTTGAAGCCCAGCCCCCCTCACAGTTAGAATCACTCCCTAGGACACACTTAACCCCCTTCACCACCGCCTAGTGGTTAATCCCTTCACTGCCAGTGTCACTTACACAGTAATCAATGCATTTTTAGAGCACTGATCGCTGTAGAAATGACAGTGGTCCCAAAATAGTGTCAGAAATGTCCGATGTGTCCTCCATAATGTCGCAGTCCCGATAAAAATAGCAGATAGTCGCCATTACTAATAAAAAAAATTTAATAATAAAAATGCCATAAATCTATCCCCTATTTTGTAGACGCTATAAATTTTGGGCAAACCAATCAATATACGCTTATTGTGATTTCTTTTCTTTTTTTTTTTTCCAAAAATATGTAGAAGAATACATATCGGCCTAAACTGAGGAAAACAATTGTTTTTTTTATATACTTTGGGGGATATTTATTATAGCAAAAAGTAAAAAATATTGCTTTTTTTTTTTTCTTCTTCAAAATTGTCGCTCTTTTTTTGTTTATAGCGCAAAAAATAAAAACCGCAGAGGCAATCAAATGCCACCAAAAGAAAGCTCTATTTGTGGGAAAAAAAAGGACGTCAATTTTGTTTGGGTGCAACATCGCACGACCGCGCAATTGTCCGTTAAAGCGACGCAGTGCCGAATTGCAAAAAATGGCCCGGTCATGCAGCAGCCAAATCCTCCGGGGCTGAAGTGGTTAAACTTAACGGGCTATTTTGCCAAAGACTTATCTAGGTCTCTCTTTAGATTTTTGATGATTATAAGAGTAAAGTTTACTTTTTTACATGTTTTATTTACCCTGGATAAGTTATCCAGTTATTAGTTAGCCAGTAGCTTGAACTTGGCATGTCATGGAATTATGTCTGTTGTGGTAATAACTACTAATAAGCCATAATTTTACTTTGCCTGAACAATTCATCAATTTCACATGCATTTTGATTTTTCCTTTCTGTTTTTCTTTCCTTTAGGAAACCTATTGTTTGTGGAATATCCTCGCTTGGTATCGACCACACAGCCATTCTGGGAGACACTATTGAGAAGATTGCCTGGCAAAAAGGGGGCATATTTAAGGTTGGGAATTGTATACTTGTTTTTTTCTGTCTATCTAACTAGCTTTGTGGCATTATCACTACAACAGTTGTTGTTCACCTTTTCATTGATGATTGGGCAGAAACAGCAGCTTGTGGTATATGTCAGTGTGAATGATGGTAGTCATTAAAAGGAGATGTTCAGCCAAATCTCGTTTGGCAGTACTTCTCCTGTGGCTCACAGGAATGCAGTTCATTCTGTTCTCAGCAGACAGTGGGCTGAAGCCTGCTGTCGGCTGACATCACAGAGCCAGTCCAGGCTCGGGAAAGATTATAACCATGTGGTCAGGATCCACATGCCTGGACCGGCACCTGGCTCAGCCTCTCAGCGAGCTGCTGAGAGCCTTAGCCAACTGCTCCCGCCCCCTCCACAGCCCAGCGCTCCAGTAAAAGTCACCAGCTCTCTGTTCAGGGAGCTCTGAGAACCGAGCGCTCGCTGTTGTTTGATCGCTCAGTTCTCAGTCTTAGAGCCGGTGGGTGCTGAATGCAGTTATGTATTCACACAGTGCTACAAATTGCAGTAATGTGGTAAAGCATGGGTCTTACCTGAACACGTAGGTGTGCAGCCAGCTTAACTGTATAGGCAAGTAGATAAGTGTTTGGATCTGTCTCAGTAGAGGCCTACAGTAATGTCTTGTATAGCAGCACTTAGACTGTGAAATGGAGAGGCTGACTTAGGCCCCTTTCACACGTGCGGACAGTATGTTTGTATTTCATTAATCTGTTTTCGGATGAAATACGGACATACATGCATCCCTATGGGATAGTGGGTGTCAGCAGATGAAAATCCGCTGACACCCGATATCATCCGTCCCTGCTATGGTCCGATTCTGCAGACGGAGGAAAATCCTATTTTTCTATCCGTCTGCAGAGTGGATCGGATGAACACGGACAGACGGTCTGTGTTCATCCGATCTCCCATAGGGGAGAGCGGCGATCTGACAGGGCGGTCCCTGCACAATGTGCAGGGACCGCCCTGTCATCCGCCGGCTCAGCGGGGATCAACGGAGCAATCCCCGCTGAGCAAGCGGATGTTCACGGGGTGGATCATCACGGATCCATCCCGTGTGAAAGGACCCTTAGAAGAAAGTTGGGTGTAGTTTTGGTGCATTTGCTGACAGGAGGAGGGAGTAGAGTGATGTTGATCAAGGGCAGCCTTTTCATGGCGAGAAATTAGGTCTTTTTTTTTCTTTATAAATTATTTTTTTGCTGCGGTGAGGTAGGTGGTCATGAAAGAACTGCAGAGATTTGTGCTGAACCCTTCTATTAAGAACGCTAGTTTCCTAGCTTCCATGCAGTTTCTTTGTCTCTATTTCTGTTGCTGAGCTAGTACAAGTATAGAAATAATAATAAAACAGAGTGCCCTGGATAGTGAAGATAAATCGCTTTTTAGTCGATAATATTGGAATAAAAATGCACTTGAAAAGGGACAGCCTGATCAGGGTATATAACCAGGCAATACAACTCCCATCAGATATCAGGCCACAATTAAAGGTGCGAAGAATCTCTTCACAAAATCTGACGGGGGGGTGCAATGGTAAATGTGCTGAAAAGGATGCCAGAGAGACAGAGGGTGAAAGGCAACAACTTGTCCAGATTGATAGTCTCTGAGTATGCAGTACTTCCACTGATATCCTTGAGAGTCCTGATGAAGGGGCGGGGCCCTGTAACAATTTACCATTGCATCCTATCTCTCCCTCTGCTGTCTTTTGCAAAGAGATATTTCTGCACATTTAATTGTGACCCAACATTTGATAGGAATTGTCTAGTTATGTGCCCTGATAGGTCATCACCTTGTAAGCACATTTTTTATTCAAATTTTTATCAGTTAACATGTGATTTATTTGCTCTATCCAGTGTGCTTTGTTTGCTTTATCTTGTACCTTTTAGTTATTTTACCTTGTGTTGGCGAGAATGCAGTCAGCCCTGGTGCCTGTGAAGCAAAGTATTTGAAAAATTTTATAAAAATAATGAACTGTGACACACTTGCACCACATGCTTTCTCCAAGTTTGTCACTCAAGTCAGTCCCAACCAGGCATCTAACATTTACAAGAAGGCCAATGGAAGCTTATACAAGATGTGAATTTAAAGTAGAAGCTCACCCTAACACTAAAATCTCTACATCTACAGACATCCACAATCTAAGACTAACCTATCTAGCCCTGTAAAGAAGAAATCGCTATACATACCTTTTCTGAAGCGGCTCCGGTCGCACGCTGAGCTGTCAGCGGTGCTTTCGCTCTGGAGGCCGGTGCAGAGGAGGTAGCTGACAACGGAAGCCCCCTAGTAACTCTATGGGTGACGTCACTTCCCATTCATTTCACAGCCGTTGTCGGCCGTGTCCTCTGCAGAACTTCTGCCGCTGGAGACCGGACCTGCGCAGCTTCAAAAAAATGTATGTATACTAATTTCTTCTTTACAGGGCTAGGTAAGTTAGTGTTAGATTGTGGATGTCTTTAGATTTAGAGATTTTAGTGTTAGGGTGAACTTCTAAAATCTAAAATCTAAAAAGAGACCTAGATAAGTCTTTAATAATAGGCCGACTTGCAGCAGAACTGTAGGCAAATGGATAAAATACATATATGGTAATGTTTGGCTTGCCAATTTGTACCCATATTTGTGCCATACAGCACATCCAGGTTGGTGACCTGATATTTCTCTATTGCAGTTCCGCAATACAGATGAGCTGTTTCACAGCCTGTGGTTGAGCATTAATAGAGCAGTATCAGACAGACCTTGTTAATCTGTTGCTGTTAATGCAACACTAAACTTTGGGTTTTAAAAAAAGGAAATTTTTATTCAAGTATGTGATCCGACTTCCTGTGAGAGGATGGCTACGTTTGTTTTCCATGATCCTACTATATGTAAGAATTTAGCCACCCTCTCTTGCTTTCTCCTGAGATGGATTAGACACCATGGACTATAAGATATGTAGTGTACATGACTGCAACTAACATGCACTGCTTGTTCCAAACAAACAGAAGTGAGGGGGGAAAAGAATAGGTTTGGGTACTCACAGAGGGGTTACATAGTTACATAGTAGGTGAGGTTAAAAAAAGACACAAGTCCATCAAATCCAACCTATTTGTGTGCGATTATATGTCAGTATTACATTGTATATCCCTGTATGTTGCGGTCATTCAGGTGCTTATCTAATAGTTTCTTGAAACTATCAATGCCCCCCCCCCTGAGACCCCTGCCTGTGGAAGGGAATTCCACATCCTTGCCACTCTTACAGTAAAGAACCCTCAACGTAGTTTAAGGTTAAACCTCTTTTCTGCCAATTTTTATGAGTGGCCGCCTGTCTTATTAAACTCCCTTCTGAAAAAAAGTTTTATCCCTATTGTGGGGTCACCGGTATGGTATTTGTAAATTGAAATCATATCCCCTCTCAAGTGTCTCTTCTCCAGAGAGAATAAGTTCAGTGCTCGCAACCTTTCCTCATAACTAAGATTCTCCAGACCCTTTATTAGCTTTGTTGCCCTTCTTTGTACTCGCTCCATTTCCAGTACATCCTTCCTGAGGACTGGTACCCAGAACTGTACAGCATACTCTAGGTGCGGCTGGACCAGAGTCTTGTAGAGCGGGAGAATTATCGTTTTATCTCTGGAATGAATCCCCTTTTTTTTAATGCATGCCAATATTCTGTTTGAAAGAAGGCAGAAAAACACAGTAAGAAGCAACTTCATGAAACTGGGCCATTAAGTAGTAAATGTGTGTGAATTATTTTTGGAGAATAAAGCTGGCCATAAATTCGTTATTTTTTTTTTTATTTAATTTTTTCTCGATTGATGGAATCCCCTACAAGTGAGATTGATGTGGGAATCCTGCCCACTGAATTGTGTCCTGACAGCAGGACTCCTCCGTTGCCCGAATACACCGATCGAACGCAATTTTCCAGCAAGCCTGTTTGTGAGAAGTCGGTCATTAGATCAACTTTTCACAAATGGAAACGGCTACAGATGGCCAGTCCCTGCTGAAATGGTCGACTTTTGATCCATCTATGGCCAGCCTAAAGTGAAATTAAAGCTTTGTTTAACAATAAATAAACATGTTATACTTGCCTGCTCTGTGCAGTGGTTTTGCACAGAGAAGCTCTAATCCTCTTCTTTTCGGGTCCCCTGCTGGTGCTTCTCCCCCTCCAGCAGTGCCCCCAGAGAAAGCTGTGCGTCCATAAGACATGGAGCTGTGCCCCCCCCCCCCCCCCCCGTGGCTCACTGCCAAAAATGCATGAAGGTAAAAAACCTTCAGCCTTTAGAACCGCTTTAAAGAGTAACTCCAGCTTTTGCTCTCTAAAACAGATGCATTGTGTATGTGAGTCAATCCCAGCCACACTGTCAGTTATAACTTCCCACCTTTAGCTGTATACAGCAGGTTTCTGTGTCTGTGATGCCACTCCTCCTCCTGGTTGAATTTCTAAGTTCTCTGACTGCCTGCTTCCTTCCTTTTACAGTTTTCATACTAAATATGCCATGATCCTTTGAGCTTCAGGACGGGCTATGGTGGGTCACTTGTACTAGTCCTGACAGTTGATGTGGTTGGGTCTAAGGGTTACTGTGGGTGTTTTTGGGCCTTCATGCGGGCGGTGAAAGGTGTAAATGCATCGCACCTCCTCCTGTGTCATTCCTGTCTTGCAGCATAACAAAGAATAATGGCTTACTGCAAGACTACAGAGGAAGGGCTCAGTTCACAGAGGGCAGGGCTCTGGGAGGGCGGGATCAGAGGGGCGAGACTCTTCCTGTTCACGCTGGTTGGCATATTTAACTGGGCCGGATTGAATTCTAATTGTGATCCTTTCAATCCTGTCCAGCAGCACAGATAGCTTTCAGAACAGGCTGTGTATATTATATAAAGGGGTTTCCTTCTTCAATAAAGCTGGTATCTGTGAGGCAGGACTTGGGAAGTTTGGACTCTTCCTGTAGGTGTGACTGGACGGGATTGAATGCTAATTGGGATGTATTCAATCCCACCCACCATCAGAGCTGTCAAGGAAGTTACATAATTTGCAGAGTGAAAGACTACAAAGGGGAGTGTGTTCTAGACTCTAGCTGCTGCAGGAAGTGGCTGCGGAAGGGACAGAGTCTATCAGCAGGATATACAGAGTGTCACGTGATACAAAGCCACAACTAAACCCAGAATATCAGGGGATCTGCAGACAACAGAGAAGCATGGTACAGAAGTATGTTCTGTGCTGCGATTGATTGTTCCATTCAGTTCTGTGAAAAGAAAGTTGGAGTTCAGATTTAAGGGTATTGTTTAGTGTTACTTTAAAAAGCTTGTGTTTTGTTTGTGAATTACGTCTCCCTTCTTATCTTTAGAGAAATAACTTTAGTTTCATGATAAATGGGACAAAATAATGTCTTGTCAGATCAAAAAAAAATTTATAAATCACTTTGGTTTTGGAAAATGGACTTTATTGGTACTTGTACTTGGCAATAAAAGCTTTACTTTTAAAAAAAAAATACTTCAGCTTTTTTGTTAGACAGGGACTCTTTTGTAACTTGGGTTTGTTGTCTTTCAGCCGGGTGTTCCAGGATTTACTGTCCCTCAGCCTGCCAGTCCTCTACAGGTGCTAATAAATAGAGCAAAGGAGATCGGAGTAAGTTTCTGTTCTGTAAATCTGCCTGATTGGCCTGATTTGCACAGTTGCCCACTAATGCTGTTTGTCTTCCAGTGCCCTTTATACATGTGCCCAGATATAGCGGAATATGAGGAGGAGGGGAAGTCTCTTCATCTGGGTCTGGCTGGAGATCATCAGAAATCAAATGCATCCCTGGCACTACAGTTGGCGCAGATGTGGCTTCAGCAAAGAGGATGCAAAGGTAAAATACATTAAAATGTACAGCAAGCGTTCCGCATCAATCCAGAGGGGCAAAGAATATATTGATTATTATGGGTTCATATTGAAAGATGCTTTACTTGATTGTTGTCAATTTGGGTAAAATGTGTCGCTGAGGTATTTATCTTTAAAAAAAAAAAATTTGTACGTTTCCTACTACTGACACAAGGGCACTTCATATTCATTACAGCTTGGGTTATCCTGCCACCGTCAGGTTAATAAACACTGATCAAAAAAAGGCAGTTGGACCCTACGCTGGCATAACCCTTCTCAGCTCAGCATCCCTGTATCCTGACTACCAGATTCCAAATCTGACAGAACTCCCCAACACTCAGGAAAAGGGGGGTCTGCTTGGCTACACCTTGCACCCTAAATATGGGAGTTGGCCTTTAAGGAAAAGTGCAAGCAACATTTTAGACCCTGATATCGCATGCATCTAGGATGCATATATGTTGGTAAATCCCAATTGAGCCACATATTGGATATCGCCACAAATGTCAGACTGTCATGTCAGAAAATATCGCCACAAATAACACTAGGGCTATCCTTTGATGTTGAGTTTGATGAGCTGTAGAAATGTTTAAAGTGTTGGCTACATAACAGTACCACTGTTTGTTGCTGCTTTGGGGGTGCTCGTAGCTTTGGTATCTATTTACCCAACCCAAACTTATTTTTTATATTTTACAAAAAATTTGTGTGTACCAAAATTTTATTGATTTTTTTTACTAAAAATGCAGTTTTGATAAACCTTTCAAATATCATGTGATATAAAAATGTGCAGCTACCTCCTTTATTTTATAGGTTCCATTGCTTTCCGTAAATGTGTGATTTAAGTATTAAAAATCATTGTGCCAAAAAAAAAAAAGCCGTGAAATGGTTAAATCCTGGCTGATGTAAAACCATTTTGTATGATGTTTCTTTTAGGGTTTGGAGAAACAAAAATTCCCAGTCTGAAGCTTCCTTTAGTAAAGTGGCCGCTTTCCTTGGCATCAGCTTTCCGTCCCAGTCTTCCAATGGTCAAAGGTAAGACGTGTAAGATAACAAACATGAGCTGCCATGACTCTGCTGTGTACTTGTATACAAGGGGAAAAATAGGAAATAGGATTTTCTTGGAGTCCATTGAGGGGAACAGGGCTTATTCCTTTGAGTTATACTGTGACCTACAGGAGAATTGGACACAGAAAAATGGGGGGACGGGGACGGGGGGGGCGCCTGTAAGCTATTTCAGGATAACGAAAGAAAATATAGGAACCAAAGATTCCAAACCAATAACCAAAAAACAAACCGCAATAAAGAGCTGCGTGTTGTTAAGTGTAAAAAACACCTTTAACGTGAAAAAGAAACAAAGGAACTGCGCTCTTATATCATAAATTACATATCATAAATCACCATAGTGAATAAATAAATCTTCATTTAAATGATAAATACATGAAAAATGTGAAGTTCATGTATAGATCCCACACGTGCATAAATGTCCTCAATGAGTATAGGAAAAGGTTCCTCTCCACCCACATGCAGACTGCACTAACCAGACTTAATTGACCCCGATTACAGGGAGTCAATTTGCGCTTATGGGAAAATCCAAGATGTCATACATGAGGTCACAGAAATGAATCTAAACCGCTGCTGTCATCCATTCAGCGTATGTATGTATGTATGTATGTATATATATATATATATATATATATATATATAATGTGTGTGTGTGTATATATGGTTAGCGCTCCACCTGCGTTCCAGCTGACCAGAATTGACGTATCTCAAACACTACCCAACGCCGTTTTATCAGCCTATAGCTGATGTCTTCGGGGGACCCCTGAAGAGCCCGGTTCCTTTGTTTCTTTTTAGCTCAGGGTACCGCCTCCCGCTACTAGCAATGCCTCGGTTTTGTAACAAACAGTACAAAGAGCATGATCCTAAACCCAGAGGGGTTGAACCTGTGTGCCTCAATGGACTAATGAATATTTTATAATGAGTACAGAAGTGTTTTTTTCTTTCTTGTTCATTGAGGGACGCAGGAAGTCTTTACCCTTCAGGACATCTGGAAACAGTCCAACTGAGGGGTGGTCAACACGGCAAACAAGCGCTAACCGTTCAAAAATACAAAGGGAAACTAGTGCTTGCCTGCAGCTCAAAGAGATGCCTGAAGGACTTTATGCCCTACACTGGCGTCAGATAAGACAGCAGAGTCCACCTGGTAGAATTTGGAGAATACCTGAACAGATGACCAGATGACAGCCTTGCAAACCTGAGACACCGTTGCTCAATGCCAAAATTTCCATAGTGGCGCTCTCGGACCGAGTAGTAGCCTTGTTTTGCCTAAGACACTTGGAGGTGGTGGGATGAGAATCCGTTGCATCCTTTGCAGACTAACCCATCAAAGACTAGACTGATCCAGAATCAGTTTCTGCAACTGATGGCTTGGAAGCTGCGAACGCCAATGGCAGATTAGATGTAGAATCTGCAGGAAAATATTTTGAGCTTAGAGCTGGTAAATAACTGGGTAATTTTGGGCAGTAAGAAACTTTAGCTGAGGGGAGAATGCCCCGCCACACCTGTTGGAGTCAATGAGAACAGACTTTAACCACTTGTGGACAGGCGGCCCACAAAGGCAAAGTGACGTATCTGTACATTGCTGCCTGTTTCTGGGTTTAGGGCGTGCCCATCCACAGACTCCCACTGATTATACAGAGCGGGAGTCTGTCAGCAAGTCCCGTCCAATGATTCATGGGTGGGACCTGCTGACTGGCTGTGTACAATCACAGGGCCACAGGGTTCTGTACAGAGGGAAATAAATTAATCGC